>JARHVA010002887.1:585000-620000 GCA_037957365.1 Torreya grandis | reverse complement strand
TAATTTGAATATAGCCAGTTTTGTAAATATAATTTAGCTAAATTGATAGAGGTGTGCCTATATCCATTATGAACAATAATAAATCATAGGTTTCTTGAAGAATAGGTAATCTATAACCACATGAATATAAGACTCTTTATTCATAAATATACTCATAATACTATAAGATGATGGAGTGGTTATTGGGTTGGTATACACCATTTTTTTTATATTAATTGTTTTACAAGATATATATAATATTAATGATGAGTATAATATAACATGGTCTACTTATACCTATTAAGAATTACTAGTTAGTATATATTATATTGGTCCATTGTAAAATTGTGTATGATACATACCATCGGTGCACTAATATGTATGAGAGTATATACATATATAGATTATGTATATAAATATAATAGGATGTGTTCCAATAGCATGGATTTGATTGGTATACTATCATGACTTTGGGTGATTCATATATCTATGTACTTGAAACTTTTGTGTATCATGTAAGAGAAATTTGAATATTATTTAATACTTATATGCGAACCCTAATACAAAAGATTATGTAGTCTTGAGAACTTATGTAAGAAGTTATATACATTTTTATTATATTTAATTAGGGATAAAAACTATGAAGGATAATTACATTGTATAATCCCTTATATTATAAGATCATTAATATACTTTGTGAACAAGAAAGTTATAATGATTATTGAAATCATATGAAGTTCTTGATTAGAGATATAAATGATTGTTAGTATATAGTAGTGGAAACTTATGTGAAATTCATATTATGAGTATATTAATATGTAAAAGTGATTAGATATATATAACAGATATTAATGATTCATGATGTATGCTTATAAGTTATAATAGGGTGTAGTCTAAACATAGGATATACTCGATTGGTATAAATTTTACTTGCTTGCCTATTATTTAAGATTATGAGACATTTTATTCTTGAAATTGGAAGACTAGTTACTTGAAATGGTGTAGTCATGCTCATGAAAAATGAACTATGATATTATGGGATGTCATAGAGTGTGTTATGTTTGACATTACTATCTAAGGGTACGCTATACCCAAGTGGTACAAATAGTAATTATTGTGTAGATTAATTCATACATTTAATGGACTAAATGTATGCATGTTTTATGATATTTAGTAAAAAGTAATGTATTGTGTCTACTTATGTATGTAGACACCTAAAACTGGCCATAACTAGGCTTCACCTAGACTTCATATTGATTCCTACCAAACATTTCAAATTATGCCTAGGAATCATTGAACATCCCGAATTTGCTTTTGCATCATTTGTCAAAGCCAAAATCATTTTGAGACATCCCTAATCAAGGTAGTATATCATATTCAACAATAACATCTCATGGATTCATACCTAATCACCTTGTGGCATTACAATAGTTAATTTGGCCTATGAACCTATTAATTGGGGCACATAAAAAATATCAAATCTTGAAAGAGATAAATGGATAATCCAAATTAATAATCAATTTAAACCAAATTACATACCATTTGAATTATCCATTTAAAATTAATGAATATCTACAAAATTAAATTCAAAAATCAAAATATCTTAGACTTTCATAATTGCCTTTATGAGTTGTCATGCTCTTTGAAAATATCCTAAAATATCTCATTTTGGAAGCCATGCCTAGTAATTGAAAATCATAATTACTTGACAACTATTAACTCTATTAGGGATATATTTGACTCTCCTAGGTTAGGTTTGAACCCATTCCAAACCTTAATTCAATCCTAACTCACCTTGGGTGAGAGTTAAATCCTTAAGATATAAATACAATGCCACGCCTCTTCATTTTAAGCTCTCGTAAGCTAAAGTTATAATGCAAATTTGGAGATAGAAAAGCCATGTGATATAGTATTATAATACCAAAAATATCTTATAAGTGGTGTTATAATGCTAAAATATTGAGCCAAATAAGCCAAGACCATATCAAATCCAATGGAGCCAAGGAGAAAAGGAATCAACAAGCTTAATTTGTCAAAAAATTCTTGATGCACAAGTCGAGCAAGCCACTCAACAAAGAATTTGGAGCTCCCAAAGAAGGTAAAGTATTATGTGTCTTTTATGTTTAAGTTATGCTTTAATTTGTATTTTGTTACTAATCTCTCCCTAAGTTCTAGGCTAGGAGTGTAAGTGTTAGTGTGTTTTTTTTATTTGAGTTTTTATAATTAAACTAACACTATACTAACCTTCTTTCTTAAATTACTATGATCACAAATGGCATGCCTAGTGGGACCTCAAGCATACTATGCAACAAATAAGACTAATAAACAGCTATTATTTTTGTTAATGAATGCCTAAGAATCTTTAAAATTTAAGTTTTACCTTGTTTTTCACATATTCTATTTTTTAGTGACACACAATTTACATAGAGACCAACATTAGTCTTGAAAAAATTGATATTGACCCTACTAGTATCGATGTTGGTCCACCTAGGACTGATATCGACCCCTATATATAGAATAGAACATGGAAAAAATGTGTTTAACAAGTTTTTCTTAAGTTTTTAGGTTTTTGTTTCATTTTTAAGTGCCCAAATATCATTTTGTTGATCGTTTCACTATGAGATCTAGTGTTATTTATCGGTCTTTAGTTCATTTGATAACAATATTTTTTGTGTAAAATATTATTTTGTTCTCTTGTGTTTTATAAGAAACTGATGTCAATCTATGTTGACTGATGTTGATTACCCCTCTATCAATCAACATTGATTTTTTTACAGACTGACATCGGTCCTTGCATGGATCAACATTGATTTTTGAGACATAAAAATAGAGAAACATGAGATAAAAATCCAAAATTTTGTTTTCTCATTCATATTTGGGCTTCTACTTAGGCATAAACCCTCTAAACATTATAGGACCTAAGCTAGAAAAAGGCAAAAGTTTGGAAGTGGTTAGGTCTTGAACATTGTGTTTGGTTATTTGTTTTTATACTCAATTATTTTTGAAAGTTTTTACAAGTTTTTACAAGTTTTTCAACTAAGTCCAAGGAGCCAAATTTCATAATCATCTCACTTTGGTGTTATAAAATAAACACTCACACTTAGATACATACTATTAAGAGTGTTTATTTTATGCTTATTCTTTTAAAGTTGTTTATTTTTGTAAAATGATTGATGTGTGTATGTTCTCCCCTATCCCCTTTAAGGAAATTAGGTGACCAAAATCACTCATTCATTACCTCAGTCACTTTAGTATAAAAGTATGAAAAGAATGTTGTTAAGGCCCTCCTCAAATATGTATGGTTTGGTTGATCCAAATGTGACCTTAAACATATTTTCACTTGTCTTTTGTTTTTATGCCTTTTGGCTTGTGAGCAGGAGTTCATTGCCTCCTCATAGGTTCTCTAGGGAAGCGTTGACCCAAGAATTCATCTCTAGCATCATTCTAACCCCACTATATATTTGGGTATAAAAATTGAGGTTGACTTACTAGGACACTTATTTGAGTGGTTAAACAAGTTCTATTATTAAGATATTATCTCAAACTATAGGGGAAACTTGAACATCATAGTACACTAAGCAAGTGACTGATGTAATCTTTGTGAAAAGGATAAGACCTTTTCACAACAAGCTAGTTGACATGAATACAAATTATGTGAGCATCTCTTGTGTTAGCCACACTTAGTACCATCTAGAAATGTGTAAAAACTAATAAATTAGAATAACACCACTTGTTATGGACATACTATTGATGCAAGGTGAGTATCTCAAAGTTTCATGTCATAATACAAAATATTGGGAGAAGAAAGGGCCTAAACACCCTACTTTTCATGTGATTTTATTTTTGGATTAACACTTAAAATCCTCCCAAGAGTGACTATATTGATAGAATTTGATATTATTCTACAACCTTGTCAATTTAGGATTTAGGACATTACACTTAGGTGTTTTATGTCATTTGTATTCCTTATTACATGATTTTTTAGTCTAATATATTTACTTGTCTTGCCACATCAAAATGAGTTTTGTTTCATGCAATACTCCATTACTTAATGAGGAGTTATGTCATCCATTTGAAACCATTCCTTTGTCTTAGTCTTTTGATAAATATTCATGTGTGTGTGTCACTTGATTGGAAAGGGTGATGTTATGCTTCCTAATTCATTTCAATATTTCATGCCTTTGAGTCTTAAAACAAACCATTGATCATATCTTTAGAGCATGATAACATAAATACACTACTCGAATCATTTCATATACTTGTTTGCCTTATGTCTAAATTCCAATTTCAAAACCAAAGTCACATGTGATTTTTAGATCTTTATCTATTGTTATTATACTATTAAATTTTGTCTAGCTTGTTGTTTGTTTTAAAGAAGCCAAGTTTTCCTAAGTTGAGTTTTCAATTAGTCTTGACAAATTAAAATATATAAATTATTGATTTTTGTTTAATCCTTATGTAATTTTGGCATAGACATTGATTTTTAGCTTTTAGGTTGTGTAAATTAGGTTAATTATTTATTTAATTTGAAAACTATTATTTGTGCCTAGATTTGGGAGAAACAACCTATCTTCCATATGTATTTTGTTTCATGCCTTATACCAATTGACCAAGTTTATGTCTAAAGATGAGTTCTAAGTTTATACCAAAGTGTTTCATATTTTTTAGATTAAATCTCTCACCTTATTTTTTAAGTCTATCTATTGTGCCTTGTTTTGATAAAAGACCTAATATATGCCTATTTTGAGCCTAGATTTTGTGTCTTGTTTGTCTAATAGACCTAATAAATTTTGTTATTTAGATTATACATGTTTGGAACACTTTGAACCTAGAGTTTGTCATTCCAATTTTATTTCATCCACTTGACATTTTTACGTGAGACATTTGATGTTATATTATTTTATACCAAGTTTTAGCATAGACCCTTTTGGAGATATAAATCCACATTTTAGACCAAGTTAGACTAATTTTAAACCCTTTTGTCCTTTGGACATTGTTTTTCAAAGCTTATATAACTCTAAGCCTTTTTACAAAACATTCATCATCTATTTTAATATGTATCACTACACACATAATAGAGCCATGTACAATCTAGGATATGATAATGTGGTTGCATAAGATGACTTTGTTTAAGACTATTATTGTGATGATGTAGTTTTTGGGATGGATTATTATCCTCCTTAAAATAATCAAATTGAGGAACAAAGCTAATATTATTTTTCGCATTATTTTTTCAACACACCTCCATATTTAGAGTAAGACCAAGAGAAAATATCATAGTACCTAGCTAGCATACCATTGGATATAAAATAAGTCCAAAAATAACCATAATATTATAATGCCATCAACATATGATCCCTATTTATTTGATCATCCCTTTCTTGAAAATAAGGGTGAGGTTTTAATTAGAACCATAGTGGTAGGGGCTAAGTTTTTAGTAGACTTCTCCCATAAAAATTTTGAAGCCTAGTTAGAGTGCCTATCAACATACCTTACAATCAAACCATAGAATAAGATTCTTATAGAAATCCTTAAGCTCTAGTGTCGATAGAATATTAGGATCCTCATATGATTTTCATAAGAAAAGACCTCATGGAGGACCATTTTATATAGATGTAGATAGCATAACATACCTATTTGAACTTAACATATAATTTTAATAACATGACCATGTCAAATGATCCATTTATTGAGTTAACTCCTTCAACATGAGTCTTAATCAAATTGTAAGGCTAAAAAAATTAGGGTATATACACATTCATGCAAATCACTTCAGCTAGAGATATGTTTAATGCCCTAGCTATCGAAGAAGTGTCTACTACTTCTATGTAGATTAGTGAGACCAACATGATGGATAACATGCAAGTGCCATCCAATCCAAAAAAAATGGTTTAATGGCAGAAAAAACTAGTCCACAACAAAACATGTCTTTAGTTAACACCATGAGTGGTTAGAAAACATAGGGGTAGGAGCTTCTACCTCCTAACTATAATAAACTACCTTTAATCTTTAACCAACTACTTCTTCAAGAATGCAACTACAAGGATTAAGTAGTCAAGCCCAAACCCATGACTTGCCTTAATAAAACATGATGAATGTTACTCCACCTCAATAAGTGATGACTAAAATTACACAACAACAAACACAATATAATTTACCAATGTAACCAATATTGAATATTATACCACCTTAACAAGAAGCAACCAATATTCCATCTTATTTGATAGTGACAAATGTAACTCTTTAGTCATAGACTTGCATACCATTACAATCACAAATAATGTCTAATCAGTAGCATATGACTATTGGTCAGTGAAAAATACTAAACTTTAACAAACATCTACTTCCCAACAAAGGTTCATACAACCAAGAGGTTTTACTAATCCATACATGCCAATTAAGTAGTAATTACCTTTTGTTCTAAATGTGCCATAGATCCAATCATAGGGCCTTGGTTCATAATTTCCCCTTAATCATCTAGGTTTGAATAGTCAGTAACAAGTCCCTATTTAAACTCAATAGTCACAATACTTCACTCAAATCCATATCCTTCCATCTCAGCCATTATTTCCCCAAAACTAGGCTTATATACCAAATCCCAACCAGAAATTTTCACCAAAACATGTGTAATTCCAATAATCACATCCTAATCCATCAATGCATATTCCTAGTCAATTCCTTATCCAACCCAACATTCAATAGAAAATCATGCCTCCATTATACCCCATTCAAAGTAATCCATTTTTGATCACCTAGCCTCTACCTCAAGCCAATGTTCCATCTACTTTTATCACACAAGAAATGCAACAACTAAAGGATGCAATTTTTTCCATCAAAGATGGGAAATAAACCAAGAAGTTTAAGTTGGTTGATGTGTGTTCATACTCATTAAACATGGATTATCTATAAATACCATTTTCTCTAGGGTATAAACCATCAAAATTCAATAAATATAATGGTAAAGGAGACCCTAAGGACCATTTAATGGAATTAATTGTTTCTTATCAACCAATGGCCTACCATGACATCTACCTTCTATGGTTGTTTCCAAGAAGTCTAGTAGGACAAGATTTGGAGTGTTTTTTGAAATTACCAAATAACTCCATATCTAATTTTGATGATATTTCAAACAAGTTTGTGTAACATCTCTCCTACAATCTCAAGCATGAGATTTCATTGGTAGATTTGATACAATCCAAATAGAATACTAGTGAAATATTTACAATTTATATGTAGTGATGGAGAGTAATTTCCAACCAATTCACCCATAGTTTACCAGAGAAGAAATTAGCTATTGTGTTTACCAATAATTTTCATAACAAGATATATTACCATTTAGATCTACAATGTGTGCACACTTTTAAGGAAATCATTAACAAAGGTTTTCTAATCAAAAAGGCCCTTATTAATAAAGGGGTCATCAAGATAACATCATCAAATCATAACCAAAATCAAAACCAAAGTAATAGACAAAACTAGAACAAAGTCTAATCATAAGCATCATAACCAACATAAGCTAATAATTATAAGAAATCCAAGTTATTTAATTACAATACAAAGGAACATATGGTCTTAGATTTAAACCACCTAGGGGTGGCCCCACATATCTTATTCATGTTCCAACACCCATGACTAGTGACGATGATGTTGCTAATGAAGTATAGTCTAATCATAGCACTTATGAAGACTTGGCTAGTACCAATTCGTTTAACACCAATACCATTTGTATCTTTAGACCAATTATTCACCACAATCCACTTCCTTTATATTACCCTCAACTTATATCTTGGAACCAACAAGAATCCAAAGTGTTTGTTCAATGAGTTTGAGAATGATGAGGCCTTTTATGATTTTCTAGGCCTAAGAGACAATGTTCTATTAAGAGACCATAAACAAGGGTTCTCCATCAAATTAGATCTTGTCACCTATTTTATAAAATAGGTGAACACCCTTAGCCATAAATAATTAAATAAAACATTGAGGTCCCAAAGTGAAAACATATTTGAGGTGATTTTAGATCAGGGTAATGGTAAAGAGAAAGGCCAGTCTTCTAGTAAAAACATGTTTTAGGTGCCATTAGATGGAGGTGTTCACCTTTCCTCAAACCTAGATTCAAGAAACCACCAATGATGAACTTGCCTATGGGTTTGAGTTTAATTTTGAAGAACAACATGCCTTCAACCAAATCATTCAGGAGTTTTTAATAGTGTTTATCACATGGCCATATTTACCATTGGGAGATTCTAATTCATCTTTCCTAGGGGAAATTAAAGATGCAGTCCAAATAGAGGACTTTGCCATTGTAGGCCAATTTAAATCTTTACCAACCATTATGGAAGATGGTTCAACTCTTCTTGTGAAGGACATAATATAAGTCAACATTAGGACTCTAGATGACCCAAAATGGGTCAAATTAGGCAAGTCTCTCACTAAGGAGGAACATGACATATTTATATCCCTTTTGAGGGAGTTTATTTATATATTCACTTGGGCCTACTCAAACAAGCCAAGTTTGGACCCTAAATTGGTTGTACACCATCTTATTTTGCATCCTAATTCCAAACTTGTGAAATAAAAAGTGTACAAGATGTATCCTCACATTACTATATTAGTATAGAAAGAGTTGGAAAGACTCTTAGAAGCAAGATGTATTTGACCAATCGACTATTCAGAGTAGATCTTAAATTTTGTTCTAGTCAGTAAAAAGTATAAAGGAATAAAAATTTACACTTATTTCAAAGATATAAATAATGCTTGCCCAAAGGATGACTAGATTCAAATTGTACTATAATACCTATATAAAACCTATATAAAATAATGTTAATCACTCTATGGGTAACCTTCTATTATAAGGTTATTCCATTTGATCTAAAAAACATTGGGGCCACATAACAAAGATACATGATCATCATATTTTATGATATGATGCATGACATTGTTAAAGACTACATCGATGACATACTAGAAAAATCAAAGACCAAGGTTGATCATCTAGCAACATTATAAAATATATTTGAGAGACTACATGAATACAAGATCAAACTCAATCCTAATAAGTGTGTATTTGGAGTCACTTCAGGCAAATTTCTAGGATTCATTATGTCTTATAGAGGCATTGAAGTTGATCTAGTCAAAGTATAAGCCATTATCGAGATGTCACCACCTTCTAATTTGAATTTTTTCCATAGTTTGTAGGGTAAATTATTGAGGCATTGAATTTGAATACCATTGGGAGATTTTAATTCATCTTTTCTAAGGCCAATAGAATGAAAGTGACTCTTCCCTACATCGTTGCACACCTCAGCAAGCCAATGAGAAGCTGTTAGCATCAAGATAAATCTATAATAAGTGGACTCTCATTTGCATAATTGATTGATGCCATTACTTAGCTTTAAAATATCTTGTTTCTACTAGCGTAACCATTGAGAAAGCATCTTTGAGAGAGCAAGATAGTTGTGTAACCACTTGAGGTAACATGGATCAATCAAATGGCTCAAATGAGCATCATGTGAAAAGATGGTTGTAGTTGAAGATGGAGACTCCTAATAGATTGATTCCCCTTTATATCACTAAAGGAATCCTCCTCTAACTTCCTTCTTGATATAAATATAGCCTTTGGACTAGGTTAAAAATAACCACAGAGTGTATGGTGAAGCCTTGCTAGATTGATGTTACATTCTACCTTTGAGCATTATTACAAGTCTATTTATTTCAAGTTTTTGGACAATTTTATGAATTTGTATGAGATGTATAGTGATAGTAAGTGATTATTTTCCATCCTTTTGTCCTTTGTCTTTCATGCCTAAGCAATAATTCTTAGTATAATAGGTCATATAGAGTGTGTTCAAGTGTGTTGAATTATTGTAAGTGTATAACTATTCTTGGAATGTGAAAATTTTGCCTTTAAATTCATTTTCCTTGTGTCATTTCATGCATCTCACCTCTATACTAAAATAATTATGTTATAAATCCTTAGAGCTTGGGAATGGTCTATGCATTTTGTTGTATTGTGCACTAGAATATGATATTCATGTAGAAGATAATCTCGATGCATCACCAATATTAGAGTAGGTTTCATTTTATGCAATTTCTAACTCTTTTCCTTTAGATCAAAATGGTTTAGATAGTGGTTGTTTTATAGAGATGCATTCAAGGAGCTAGCCCCTTTAAATCTAGAGGTTTATTTCCTCTATAGGTATACCCACATGCCTATAAATGTTCCAACACTACCCAAATCTAGAAGATGATTAAACACTCTATTCTAGGGTGAAATATTTGGAGATAACACTACCTAGATAGAGTTATGATTTCCTTAAAATAGGACATCCATTTCTCTAATGGGATTTCTTCCTCACCCAAATTTAGGTTCAATAATAATCCCTTAGTTTTTGAAGGTGACAATATTTCTAAACCCAAATATCATCACTTTAGGTTTAAAAAAATGTGGCTCATTCATCTGAATCTCATGGATTCCTTGAAATATTGATGGAATAAACCCTTCTCGGGCTATGCTATGTTTATTCTCACTAAAAAACTTAGCTTTCTCAAAATGAAATTAAAAATTTGGAATAATGAAGTCTTCAAGGATATCTTCCTATAGAGAAAGGCTATCAAAGCAAAACTTTTGGTTATTGAAGATATATATGCTTCAATTAATTAAAATGATCTCACAATTTCTAAGGAAAAATAACTTCTTTGTCAATTTCATATCTTAGAAGGAAGAGAGGAAGCCTTTTGGAGAGAAAAGTCTAGATGTTCATGGCTAAAGGAGGGTGATAAGAATACCAAATTCTTCTATCACGCTATAGCAAGACATAATAACATTAACAGAATATCTAAATTGCATATAAAAAAATGGGGCTATTAGTAGAGATGAAGATGATACCTCCTATAATATAATTAATTTATTTAAAAATATCTTCTTAGAAAAAATCTTACCATATGATCATCTGACAACTACCACTCTAAATAATTTTGATAAAGTTTTATCTGCTATTGATAATGTCTCCATCACCAAGGTTTATTTTTATGAGGAGATAAAAAGTGTGGTCTTTTCAATGGAGGGATCAAAATCATTGAGACCTGATGGGTTCCCCCACTCTTCTTCCAAAAATTTTGGGACATTGTCCATCTAGAGGTCAAGGTAGCTACTAGAGAATTTTTCTAATCAAAATTATTCTCAAGGAAATCAATAACACTTGTACTAATTTTTAAAAAATAGGGTGCTACTAATGTTCAAGACTTCTAGCCCATCAATAGTTATAACACCATGTACAAAATTTGCTCCTCTATTTTGGTAAAGTGCATGCAATATCACTTAGATATAGTCATAGGGGAGTAGCAAAGGGCCTTTATGGCTATAAAAAAAAAATATGGATAGCATCATCTTGATTCATGAGGCCATTTATTAAATCTATATATCCTCAAGGTAGGGTATGTTAATTAAGTTAGATATGTTGAAAGCCTATGATCAGGTCTCCTGGCAATTTTTCATGTAGATTTTGGAATGGTTGGTATTAAACCAAAACACCAAGAAGAATATCTAGGACTACATTTACGTGTATTAAATTTTTTATTATCATAAATGGTATTCCAAAAGGTTCCTTCCCTATTTCAAGAGGACTAAGGTAGGGTGACCCCCTCTCTCCTTACCTCTTCATCATTCTATAAAAAAATTTGGGGAGGAACCTATTGAAAGCCCACTCTCATGCAATGATTAAAGGAATTTTAGTGGCTTTAAATATAGAACCCATCACACACAAATAGTTTACCGATGATACCATTATTCTAGGAGAAGCCTTTATTGAGGAAGTAAAGAAACTAAAACTAATTTCAAAAAATTATGAAAATGTTTCAAATTAATTTATCAATTTTCAAAAGAACTCTTTTTTTCATTAACACTCCTCTATTTTATTAAAAAATAATTACTAGAATATTGGACTATAAAGTGGGAAATCTATCGACAAGACATTTAGGCATCCCAATTTTTGAAGGAAAAATGCTTTTTAAGCTTTGGAACCCTTTTATTGACCATATACAAAGAAATTTGGTGGGCTAGAAGGGTCACCTTTTTTCTTAGGTAGGGAAATACCAGCTACTCAAAGCCTTGATCTAGAGCATTCCTATTTACCAAATATTTATTTTTAGAATGGTTTTAAAAGTGGCCACTAAAATTAAATAAATTCAAAAATGATTCTTGTGGATGGGTATTGAAGAAAGATTCAAACATAATATCATTGCATGGGAAAAAACTTGTCTTCCTAAATAAAATAGATGCCTTGACCTAAGCAGTATAAAATCTATGAACAAAGCCACGTTGTCAAAAATGGGCTAGTGACTTATGAAAGAAAATAATGAATGGGAAATAATTATAAAATATAAATACATAGAAGGAGAGGAAGTGCATGACTTCCAATGGGAATAAAGTCTAGTAGATGGATCGGCCATCTATAAATATATCATAAATTGTAAGGATCTCTTAAATAAATGCATCATATGGAAAATAGGCAATGGTGAGAAAATTGAATTCTAGGAAGATGCCTAGCTATCCTCCACTCCCCTATCCTCACAATAGATTTAGGATGGTTGGTATAGGGACCTCAATAAAAAATGGGAACCTAAAATCAAAGATTACTAGGTGATAAATGAAGGTGTAAAAATATAAAAAATACTCCCCTATGATGGATTCTCAATAAAAGAATCACTAGCTATTCAGTCCCTCAACTCTTCAATCAGCTAGATTCATATCCCTACATTTTATAAGGAATATCACTTTATATGGGATATTGAAGGCAATCGTTCATACTCGATGGCCTAAGGATATTCCACTAATCCTAATATTGAAAATGAATGGAAATTTTGGAAAAATATTTAGGTTAAGCATTTTCCTCCTAAAGTTAACTTTTTCTTTTGGATAGTAATGTAGGACAAAATTTTGATGATGGATAATCTAGCTAAAAATGGATTGATTGTTCCCAAAAAATACCCTATATACCAGAATGTGGAGGATTTAATCCATCACCTATTCCTAGTCCGCCAAAATTGGCCCCCATAAAGAAGACTCCCCTATAGGTCCAAGGGTAAAAGAGGCCACAAATTATTCTTCTAGGAGAGGTAGCAGAAGGACCTAAAAACCACACATGGGATAAGATATCAAAATTTAAGCATGATATCCCTATGAAGAATCCCAAGGAGGAAGAAGACCCACTAAAGGGACCCCCCTAATAATATTTGATGATTATATTTTCCATAATTTTGATTTAGTAGAGTTTATTTTTGATGTTTTTGTTAGGAAACCTTATTTTGTCCTATTGATGCTTCTATATTTAAATTTTATGGTTCCAAGATCCCTATAAAACCTATTTTTTACCCTATCAAATAAGAAAAAAGTTCAAACAATTTTCAAATTCAAACAGTTTCAAATTTCAAGTTCAAGAAAAATTTTAACTCAATATTTTTCAATTTTTGGTTTTAAGAATAACAAGTAATTACTTCATGTGTTTTACAAGGTTCACCAAGTATTATGGCACCTTATAGATTAGAGTCCTAGCTCAAAGACAAAGTGTGTTATACATACTAAGGTTTGTTTTTCCTTTAATCTAATAATTTAATTTTTAGACTAAAAGGGGAAAACTATAGACACTTAAATTTGGTCACAAATAATTGATCATGTCAGTTTTATTCATTTTTCATTTTAAATAAGTTATGCACTTAATTTGTACCTATTTCAACATTTTTACCTATTCTAAGCACTTGTGAAGAGCCTTTTATTTTTAAATATGTCATTTATCATCCATATAAATTATTTAATAGATAAAAACACCAATAACCATATATTCAAATGGACCCATACCCAAAACTTAGCATGTTTACTTAAAGTTAAAATATGTCAAGTTAGGGTCATATTGTCAAATATCCCTGACCCCTCTATAACATTTTTGAACCTTGATTTTTAATGGTCATATTTATAAATAAAACCATCCCTTGTGTAATATTCCATGTTTTTAGGTTTCTAATCATGCCATTTCCCCTTTTTTATTATAAAATAACATTTAAAGCACTCATTATACTACTTGGAAATTTCAATGCAAATATTTTTTTATAGAAGTGCACACTGAGCAAAAGTTCCATAGTCATCCCAATTATTATTTTGATAACTAAAATAATTCATAAACCAATTCCAAATATCATTTTATCCATTCCAAATCAAATCATGATTAGGTATTAAATTTGATTCTATATGCATTCATATAGTCAAAGGAGCACAATTTCACAAAACACTCTAGGTGTGAAAACTACATTGGGATTGGTTTCCATCATTTGAGTTTGGATATGTAGGAAATATTTAGTCATCATGGGCATGATTGGCATCAAATAAATCTAAATACACTCTTATTTTACCTATTTTATGCAATTTAAATCATTACATGCTATACTAGGGTTTCAACATTCAAGAACCTATCTATAGGTTTTCTACACATCCGCAAAAGTCAAAATTGTACACATAGACCTAAATCTACATGTCATACATGATTGTGCCATAATTTTATTATTTTTTGAAAATTTATAAAATGTTAGGTTTAGGTCACTAGTGTAAAATGGTTCTAACTTGAGTTGGATGGTTTTAACCTTATTCCTCTGCCAATTCTAATTTATTTGAATATTCTTATTTTTTAATTCCTACTTTCTATCAATTAAACACAATCAATAGATGACAAAAACTAGTGTATTATATCATTTTTTATTAGTTATGCTTGTTTTCAATCATTTAATTTCATTTATTTAATTCATTTACTTTCAATATATTATTTAAAACTATATTTTTAATAGTTTTTCTTATTTTATTTATTTAACAGATTTAGTACTTATTCACCACAGTTAATTCAAATTTGGGTAAAATAATTTTTTCATATGACTTGGTAATCAATTATAGACTAAATTTACAAAAAAATGGTTAAAATAAATATACGTTATAATTTCCATACCTAAAATTTTTATTATATTTCCCTATGAAGGAATATAATTTAAGTTTGACTTGATGGACATAATGACCACCAAAAATTCAAGAATTCAAAAAAAGTATGTTGTTATTATTTTCATAGATAGAGAAAGAGACTTCATGAGTTAAATTAAATTTGCATGCATAAAAATTTGGAGAGAGTAAAAGAAAATTTTAATGTGGTTTATCTACAACATGATGATAGTGATGGTGATGGTGATGGTGATGGTGATAGTGATGGTGATGGTGATGGTGATGGTGGTGGTGATGGTGGTGGTGGTGGTGATGGTGATGGTGATGGTGATGGTGATGGTGATGGTGTGGTGGTGATGGTGATGGTGATGGTGATGATGATGATGATGGTGATGGTGATGGTGATGATGATGGTGGTGGTGATGATGATGATGATGATGATGATGATGATGATATGTGAACATTTGATGAGATATTATATCAATATTTGAGCACCTTATCACTAGGGCCCCCTTTTAACTTTAAGAATCCATTGGATGAAATATTATCAATTTAATTTTATAAAATTATTTACATTTAAAAAATAAAACACACACACACACACATTCAAAAAATAAGAACCTATGTGTAGTTGGTATTCCTAGTTTGCATATTCAATAAATGTTATTTATCATTACTTTGGTAGACTATATATCCATATTATTTATACACATAAATTTCACAAGTACACTTATGCAAGACATATAGGTTATTTATGGAATGGACATTCACATATTTTGGAGTCTTATAATCAATGGATACCGCTTACATTTTGGGGGACACATCTATGATAGGGGATTTTTTACATAGTTACCCAAGTTATAGCTTACTATGTGCATTGCATTACTCATATTAAGATAATTTTATTTATTACACATGACCTCCTCTTATGTATATTACTAAATTATTACACACTATAGATAGGTTACTTTACCACATATGATGATGACATATTTTGATTGTACATATTAGTTAAACTTATTCTATGCATGTTTATTTTTGTTTCATGTTACATGATACGACATTAATTGTGTATTAAAATATGTGACTCTTTCTCCAACTTATTATTTTTGAGTGTACATTATGTAAATTAATCTCTATGTACATCCACTTAGAACTTAGAAACAATGGAGCACATTCCATGAGCAGAGAACTAGGCTAAAACAAATAAAAAAATTCTATTAAATTTTTAATAGAGCTTATTTACACAAATTACCAACTTTTTAAAAAAGTGGGTAGTTTACAATATATATAAGGATGGGCTTGCCTCCAAGTAGCATGAAATTCCCATCCTTGGTCATAATGGCCTCTCAAAGTTGTTACAACTACCAAGATTCAAAATAAACCAAAATATTCCCCACTTTACCAAAATATGCCCTATGGGGCACACTCAGTTGATCCACTAATGAGTTAGAGAATATTTTCCTCCCAACTTCTTGGGTTGTGTCTCTTTGGTTGCCATTAGGTTGTACTCTTAATCTAACTTGGCTAGATTCAAAATTAGATCCTGAAATATCATCTTTAACTGGGTGAGTAGATATTGATGTAATTAGAATGGATTGTCTAAGGAAACTTCCACTTCTGAGACCTGAATCATGATTGTGTTATATTGAACAGAAAGATCCATAACTTATTTGGCTCCATCTTTGATGTAATTTCCACTTTCCTCTTCATAACCTAGTCGAAATGACCCATATGAGCTTCAAACTCACCTATGTCAAGTAGGGTACCATCAAAGTAGAATAAAATAGTGATGTTGACCTCCCTAATGTATGCTACCATCTTTTCCCTATTTATCCTAGATGTCCCATAACTATTTGCATCAAGGCCAACCATTCTTCAATTAAGGCCATCATACTCCTATAACCATGGTGAGATTTATACACTTGTCTATGAGATAAATCTTTCCTAAATATACTTGGGCCCGCTAGAGATGTTCCTTACTTTGGTTCAGTGTTTTGACCACTTCACCAAGAGAAAATAATAGTTGTATGAGGGATTTATTGAACCTCCCAATCAATTCCATATGGAAAGTGTTACTCAACTATGCCTTAATCACTTAGACCTACTCTTACATATCTTCCATGAGATTATATATCATGTCATGCATGGCCTAGATCATCGAGACTGGATCCATAGCCACTCTTTCTTCTCATATAAATGTTCCCATTTATGATGGAGAAGGGATTCTACTAAGTCTACCAGACTATAGGGTATCCTCCTTGAATGAATTTTTGTGTTACGATCCTCCTCATGTCCCCTTATTTCTTATCAAATTCCCAATATAATTTGGGATATCCTTGCATAATAAAATTGGATGCTTTCAATAGCATGGCTACTCTCGAGATAGAAGGGGGCATTGGTGGGGTGTTAGATATAGAGGTGATAGGTGAAGGTCTAGATAGAGGGGTAATATATGAATCAAATGGAATTATGATGATATAAATGGAAAATGAGGATGCATGGGGGTGTAAGGAGGTGGAATGAAAGGGGAGACCCATGGTAACATATAAGCTTGTCACTATCTCTAGGTCAAATTAACCAATAAGGTAATGATGCTAAGGAGAGAGGCATTTAGTAAGAAGGAGGAAATTATATGATTAAATATATATATATATCCTTATATACCCAATAAAATTTAAAAGGGAGGATTAGGATTAATATGGGGATTAACATGAGGATGAAGAACAAGAGTTACCTTTAGATTCTTCTTGGGCCTCTTTCCCAGGTTATCTTATGGTATTTTAGTGGCAGAGGTGGAAGGGGAAAATTGAAGAGTTTTTTGAGTGACTAAAGGCATAATTGATGTGCATGGGGACAATTTAATTATGCATATAGGTGCACATATTATTTGGGGCACAACTAGACTTACTGAAGAAGGAACACCTAGAGGTGGAAAAACATAAAAAGGTGTTGTCAAGATCCCTACATGTAGAATGGATTAGGCAGAGAGAAATTGGGATGTTAGGATATTTTACATGGATGAAGCTAGATGAAATTGGTTAAACTATGGAGGGATTGAAATAGGAAAGAGGGTAGGCACCACCTAAGTTGGCCATTATATGAATGGGAAATTAGGGGGTGCTCAACTGAGTGCTTTAGGGATCATGAAAGTAGGGGAAAGGATTTCCATGGTCTCTATCTATTGGTCACACTCTGGTCATGCATATTTAATATTACTTGTATCAAACCATAGTGCTTATATAGCTTTTGGTTAAGCAACTAGAACCATGTGAGGTGGTGTAGGTGGATTAGAAGGCTAAGGAGGAGAATATCATGGAGGAGAAAGTGTTAGGATCCCTTGAAATATACTCATTGAAATTTAGGAAGTATTTTCTTGAATATCCTCCTAGGTTTATACTAATTTAGAGGAGGTAGGGACACTTTAGGTAGATGGATCAGTTTAAACCTTATTTACCTTCTTATTTTAGGCCTCAAGTTAGGCAAACACCTCCTTATCATAGGTTGAGGTGGACCTTATCTTCCTCATTGGGCTCATGGCCATAATTGATGTTGATTCAAAATTAATACCTCCCTACATGGCCCATGATGATATCATGGGTGTCCCATTCCCTATGTTCTACCCTACCTAAGGTACAATAATCCCTACCTATAACCATCTTATATAATTAAGATAGGCTTTAACATACATGATCCCTAATGGTGATGGGGAATGTTGGATAATCATTTTGATGGTGACTGATCTAGCAATAAAAGATGACCTCAACCAATTGATAGGCAATCCCTTACTCTGCCAATTGGTCTGAAACTTGGTAAGGTAAGTGAATGGGAGCTTTGAGTATACTAGCCACTTGTATGATGGTTTCATCCCTATAGTACTATTGATCACCAATATAGGTGAGGGAATACCTTATTTCATTAGAGAGATGAGGCATGGATACCTCATTAATGGCCATATAGATAATTGGATATAAGGACTCATAAATATCTTAGATATGATTCTGGTAATAGTGGTCATATAGTTTATAAAAAACTACATGGACCACTTTGGAAACCTATGGTAGAAGGTAAAGGTCTTAAACATAATGTTGGAAAAAGCTACATCCACCAAGTATATCATCATATAAAAATTACCTATGCCCTAATAATTTGATACCACCTTGACAAGGTTCAAGTTGATCATACCTCCAAGTTTTGGGACCTTTGAGGATCATATACATTAGGAACACCCATAATAATTTTACGTGTATACATTTAGTCACCCTAAAAAATCAATCTAGTTATATCATCCTGATATGAATCCCTTATTTGAATGTGTGGACCATGTAAGAGTTGATGTCTACCTTGTTAACCCATTTAACATTTGGGTTTTCTATCTAATCCTTCAATAAATAATAAATCTAATAGTTATTATTCCATGGATAGATTATGGATACATCATAAGAGAATGTGTATTTTGGGAGGTTGTAGTAGGCTTTTAATTCACTCTTCAAAATATATATGATCCTATACTAGGAGCCTATAGTATGCTTTAGATCATGAGCATTGTCTTGTACTGGATTGGTAGTGAGAAACATTTTGTCAAATAGGTATGCATAGAGCAATACCTCTAGCTTGGTTGTAGCTATTTGTAACATGCACTTCTTATATACCTCGAGGGAATATTAGAAGTAAAATTCATACTCATTATCATTAGAGGTAGACTTTGGGATAGTTTTAATTACCTTGCATATGTCATTGTAATGTTTGAAGTAGGTTAATTCCTCAGGTAAGGTGGCATCCCTATACTCAGGCTTAGACTTGGGGTTAGAGGATGAATAGATCATGTTGTAAAAGGGATATATATCTATGATAGTAAATTTTTAGTAAGGAGAGTGTGGGGGTATAGGAATGAACATGAATTAATGAGGTAAATTTTGGGAAGATGGGAGTAATAATGGTAAGAAAAATTACCATTAGGAACTTATATGGATCCTCATTAATTCCCTACATTAAGGTGCCTTAGCATATCACCCGTCATGAATTTAAATTTTATTTGGTGGCTTAATATTTTCATTTATTTCTTGATCTAGAAGTAAATTTAGAGATTCTGCATACATGTTGCCTACTAGATTTGGAGACTATGAAAGGATGTTTTGAAATGTCTAATTAGGGCCCAGTTTCCCATTTAGTTAAGGTAGAGAGTGTTTTAGGTACATGGATAAATTTACCCTATGGCATCTTAGATAGACTTTAGATTTTAAAAATTGGCCCTACATGTAACAGATGCCACCTATAAATGGCCTAGTATTGCACCTTTATAAACTCAAGGATAGGAATTGATAGATGGAGGAGTGAGATGATAAATGGAATCCCATGTTTATATTTTTAAAACTAAATGTACCTCCCTTTGGTCTCCTTGGGTCATTTTAGGGCTCTTTTTCTAATTTTTACAAAAGGGCCATGTAGCATGGTCTGGTAGGTTAGGCTCTCGTGGGATTTGACATTTTTGATAGGTATGGGAGACTTACAGATCTAATATTAGGGCCCACATGGCACTTCCTCATCTAATAAGGCTATCCCAAGCTCAAACATATCTAAAAAGTATGGGATATTGATAGCTCTAACATTAAGGTCCATGTGATGCTTCTTTATTCAGTCAGTCTTTTTTGGGATCTAACATCTCTAACAAGTATAGGAGACTAACAGGTCTAATAATGGGGTTAAAATAGTGCTTCCTCATTTAGTCAAGATCTCTCAAGCTCTAAAATCTCCAAAAAGTCTGGGAGAATAATGATTTTGATCGTAGGGTCTACACAATGCTTCATCATTTGGTCAAAATCTCCAAATTATAACATCTCTGACAGGTCTTAAAGACTAATAACTTTTATATTGATGTCTATGTGGTGCTTCCTCATTTGGTTATTCCTTTTTCAAAAATTCATAAAAAATACTAATTTAAGAGGAATCCAAATAATCAATTTAAACACTCACCTACCTACCAATGAAGCTTTATGATATGCCAAATAAGACTTTGGGAGATTGAGACTCCGGTAACCCTCTTACAATTCTAAATCTATCCAAAAATAGCATAAAAAATATTCTAAGTATGAAAGTGCTTTTTTATTCTCAGGATGCAACAAGGACTTGATTTTTCTTAAATCCAAAAGTCCATAGGGGTCATTATCATATACAAAATTATTATTAAAAGCATGTTATATGTTGGGAAACTAGATTGAAACATAAATTTGAGGATTTCCACATAAAGATGTTAATTGAAAAAGGGATGAAAATTTGGGGACTTCGAATGGAGAATTTTAAGAGGGGTCCCTCATGTTTTTAAATAAGGGTGTGTTTTAGACACAATATCATGCCTCAAAGGGTTCATTAGGAAATGGGTGGACAAATAAATAGTGTTTTATAAGAGACATTTTTTATTATCTATTAGCCCCATATCCATTCTAGTTTCCCTATATTTGATCCCTTAAGATATTTCTTTCCATATGCTATTCTCTAATTCTGTCTAGACCTATATATTATAATCATGTCATCTTATTATATGTATTTCTAATCATTATCCATCCCATCCTAACTACATCGATCAAATCAATGAAATTTTGAATGTTTTGGTACATGTTTCATAACTAAATCAACCCGATCGACCTAGTTTAAGGTTAGTATACACATTTAGGACTAAATAAATTTGGAATATATTATCAACTTAATATTAGAGAGGGATTAAGTTCAATCATCATTATAAATACAATCCACTATTTAAATCCAATAGAGAGAAACATTTATTTTCAATTTCTATTGTTCACACTTTGGCCCTAAGTCTACATTTTGGAGGATTTATTTCTAAGATCTTGCCTTGGAGGAAAATGTTTGTATTTTAGAATATTATATTTAATATTAGGATTCCTTTTATCCTAAATAATTAACTATCCATTAATATCCTTCAATAATCTCTTACAAACCACCATTGGCCAAGGGAGAGAATGAGGCTCAACAGGTCTTGTTCAAGGTAAGTATTATCTAACCCTAAATTTTTTGTTTTGATAAACAGAAGTTTCATTATTTTTAGGTTGATGAATTTTTATCTCCTTGTTTTAATTTTCTCTACATTTAAACTTAGTATGGCCATAGGATTTTTCAAACTATCCATTGGTACACCTTAGGTAGCCTAGGCCCACATTTTCTTACTATGGCTCCTTTCCCATTTTAAATATTTTTCTAATCCACACCCTTACATTTCTTTATTTCAATATTTGATTACTTTCTAACTACATAACTAGTTATGGATATTATATTATCTTTACTGCCTAGAGGATTTTTAACCCTTTCTTTTAACATTGTGTTGTAGTTTATCCTCTTGATAGGTTTAGTGAATCCATTGGTCATATCCTAATTTCATTAAATATAATATGATTTACCTTCTCCTAGTTGAGATATTTAGATAATATAGTTTTAGGTCAATCCTAAATCATTACATAGATTTTGGTCATCCATACGTGAATGATTACCATTTCTTTAACCTTTGAAACAAGTTGTATTGAACATTTTGATCCAATTTTGTTTTTACTTTTCTATCATCACACTATATCAAATGACTTGATATAGATCAATAACATTTTTTACCTATAAGAAACTATTTCAAACAACACAATATATTTTTATCTCTATGTATTTCCTAGTGAATTATTTTGGCCAATGAAAAATAGTCTTATTCTCATATATGTATCTTATTTTCTCCATCTAACTATATCAACCAAGTTGATTTAGTTCTATATAAACACCTTTTTAATCAACTAGATTGATATGCTTGACATAGTTCTAAAATTACATTTTTATTTCTACTTGTAAATTATTTTTATAAAACAATAGTGATCTAGATTATTTACTTTAATTAGTTTTAATAGTATAATTTGATTTATTTTATATTTCATTTATTTCTAATCAATTGTGTTGACATGTTTAACTTAGTTCTAAAATTTCTATTATTTCCAATAAATTGAATTAGACTACTCAATATAGTAATTTATCTCTGTCTAAAATTCTACCTTACACAAACTATATCGATCTAATCAATACAATTTTGTATTATGTAAAACTACATCATCTAACACTGATATAGTTTTATTTGTTTCATATTTCAAGAATAAGTAAGGAAATTTAACCTTTATTTTCAAAACATAATCACACATTTCATTTCAATTTGATATCATGTTTATTTCAATTCACTGAATGTTGTAAATTAATTTTTGATATTTATTTTCAAACTTTATTTTCTATTTTATTTGGTTTTACCTAGAAATTGTGTTTTGATAGTTTTCAAACTACTTATCTACTATCATGAAGGGATATATAGTTTTTTATTTACAATCCTTGTCTATTTTATATATATATATATATATATATATATATATATATATATATATATATATATATATATATATATATATCATAGTGTGAGGTTTTTTACCCAATACTCATAGCTAGAGTAGAGAGCTAAACATTGACTTTAATTTCCATGTACTTCATGGTATATTGAAAACACCTAGGGTTCTTTTTTTATTTAACTTTAGGAATCCTTTCATCCATCTATTTTTGTAGTGCATTGGCTATTAGTTAGAGATAAAAATATACACTTATCTTACCTTAAATACTATTTTTAACGGGTTATAATAATGGTAATTCCTCCATATTCAATGCTTTAAAACATTAACCTAACACTATCTAATGAATGAGTTAGTATCAATGAGAGCTTATAAATTCATTAAGTCCTTTAGTACATATACATGATCTTCTTTTCAAAAAATGAGATAGAAAAAATAATTATTTTCTAATTTATTTCTTGATATTGTATTTTTTATATTTCAAACTTTATTATCTAGTGTTGATATAGTTCTATGTTATGTGTAATAACTACATCATTCAACATTGATATAATTAATTGTGTTTGCAAACTACATCAACCAGCTTGACACAGTCTATTTTGTTTATAGAGTACATCGACTAGCTTGAGATAGTCTCATGTGTTTACATACTTAACTATATCAAACAAATCAACATAGCTTATTACATTTTATATTAGTTATCTACCTATATAACTACATTTAATAGACCAATAGAATTCACATCCTACCTATTTTTATCATAATATTTATCCTATAAACTACATCAAATATATTCACTTAGTTTATTTCATGTCATTTTAAATATCCTCCCAAAAAACCATATCAAACAAATTAATAACATATGTTTTTCATCTCTATAGATACCCATATTTGGTACAAGCACAAATTCATAGTATTTTTATAATTTTTCACATATATACCTTTTGCCAGAGAGTAAGGCATCTACTGGAATGATCTTATGAGGAACCTTTTAGTTTATGTTCCTCTATTGATTTTACTTTATATTTATTACCCAGTATGCCTTTATTCAATCTGGTTTAGGGATCACTACTTGTATTATGATCATTTATGTGTTTTTATCCTCTAGATGATATTGGTTTCTTAGGACACTAATGTCGATGGTAGTGTCCAAAGTTATCAGTAGCTTCTAGACTTATGTTTTGATCCTTTTACATACTTTTTTCCTTGTGTTATTTTTTAAGCCCCGTATGTTTATTCTATTGTTGTATTTTTCATGCCACCAGTTTTTAATTCAAAAATAAAAAAAGGTTCTTTATATATAAATTTATATGGTATAGTTTATTTCACCAAATAAACTTCTCAATTAGCATGTACTTTATCTTATTCAAAAGTTATCTAATTACATTCTATACCAAATTGATATAAATATGAATCTAAACTATTTAAAAGTTAGTTTGCATTCACATTTTCTTCTACCAAGGTTTACAATAGGAGAAAGAGCATATAATTACACAATCACCATTACACACATGTTATGATGAGGGATAACTACATGTGAGTATAAGGCCCCTTTTGGAGTATATGGATATGTAATTATCACTTATAAATATTTAGGTTACTATGGTTAACTTGACTCAAGTTCTAACCCCTTTTTATTGAGTTACAGGGGGTAAAAGGCAAAGTAGTTAGCAACTTTCTCATTGACTATATTGCATGCATAATTATTCCTATTAAGAAGGATGAAACATGTATATAAGAGACATAAAAACTCCAAAAAACATTCAATCAGTTCTAATGAATTATTTGAGCTAGACACTTACATCATATCTAGAAATCTACATCTTTTAGTGTCCTTAGGTGATGGTAGTGTCCAAGCAATAGGGATAGTCAAAATGTAGAATGAATAGAACATAGAGCCTATTCATTTTTATAAGATGAATATAGGTCATTATTTTAGTTCAAAATATAACATTAAACAATATATTTTATCTTTACCCTTTGGTTTTATATTATTCATTGTACATATTTCACATGCTTAAATAGGTTAATTTCCAATAAATTGTCATAGATTCTCAAATCTGAATATTACTTTGTTGCATTCAAATGTTTTATTTTCATAGTATGTTTATGTTATAGAAAATTTTATATAAAAAATTATAGCGAACCCATCTTATTTATTTGAACCAATCCCTAAATTCGATTAGAGTTTCTCCTTTCAAAAAAATTAACTTTTAGATTTTTGTATTCATTTTCCAAATCTGAATTTGTTTTCATGGGCATATCTTAGGGAATGTTTCTTTATATTTTTTCACTAGGATTTGTGTTGTTATTATTTGTGGTGGTGTAAAAAATTATATCCATAATCATGTATGATCTTATTTATAACATTAATACACCCCATCCTTTATATCTTTTGTTTAATCTTGTGGATGATCAATACATTACTTATGAGGATCCTATGGCTTAGCAAATATGTAATACACAATCTTCCTTTATAGAAACTTATTACAATTATAATATTATAAAATGACCAATAATTAAATAAAAATATTTATGAATATGGTGATATTAATATCATAAATCCTTATTCCCCTTAGGATTATGATTTTGATTTCACATATTTTGAAGAGGAACATGAAGAACCTAGTTTTCCTTTTTCTCCTATATTTTGTGTTTTTTAATTATAATGATTAGGTAATTGAGCATTAAAAAGATGAATAAATTTTTAAATTTACATATTATCTATTCAATTATGATCTTAATACAAATAATGAATGTTTAACTTCTTTAAAAAATATTTAAAATATTATTCAAATAGAATATTGTATTCCTTCTTTAGTTCATGTAAATACATAGTGAAAATGATTATCTACCTCTAAATCTCAATGATAAAAGTGAATTTACTATTTATGTCCCTATATTTTTAGGTTGAAAATATAAAAATGACATGTTACTAAAAATAGTGTAGATTCATGTTATTCTACCCTTGTTTTAATTCAAGATAAACATCACAACACATTTACCAAATGTTTCCTAATGAAAGAATTTTCTAAGTCAAAAAGAAACAATAAAATTCAATATGAAAATGTTAGTTAAATTTGTGTTCCTTTCTCATATAAAAATGATATATCAAAATTAGAAATTTATATTTCATATTCTATATTTTTTTCATTTGATTCAAAAATGAAAGTGAAACTTGAATTTTTCCTTCCTATGGTGATGATTCGATCAAAATAGAAAATACATCTATTTATCCATCTTCTAATTTTTTTTTCTCAAAATAATGTTCCAATATTAAATAAATAAAATGAATCCAAATTTCCTATTCCTATTCTATATCATGAAATTTCAAATAGTCTAACACCTTGCCAAAATAGTTGCATTAGCCTTTGTGACATCCAAAATGATCTCATGACCTATCTTGCCTCATCATGTAAAAAGGAATTTCCTTTACACAATATTTTCAAATCATGTGATGATCCTAATTTATAATGCAAAGATGTTAGTAACAATCATATTAATATTATGTCTCACATGGATGGTAAATTAAAACATATAATCACCTCCTCAATATCTTTATAAATCCATCTTAATGATATGTTATCTATGATGACTACTATAGGAGACATTCAACATCATTTGACTATTATCAACTTGCAAGTTTCCTCCCATGAGGCTACCTTTAATGATAATATATTATAGGACTAACCCCTAAATGGGATGTTTTTTTATCATCCCTATCCTTCTAATTTTTTAATTCCTAATTTTTAGTCCATTTATGGTCAAGGAGATAATGTTAGTCATTTTAAATAATATATACACTCCTTTGACCATTTGTCTAAATATGGATGATTTTTACTTAAATATTTTCATAGAATCTTATCTTGGGAAGCTCTAAATTGGTAATATAGACTTACAAATGGTTTATTGAAAACATATAAAAAACTTGAAGATGTATTCTTATCTAATTTACGTAAGCATAAGTTACCAAATCTACCATTGGATAATTTTCAAACATTAACTCAAAATGAGGAAGAATATATTCAATACTATGTTATTAGATTTAAGGATATCTTATATTACTTAAATTATACCCCATTTAATTTAGAATTATAATTCATATTTATTAGGGGTATTCTTTCTCCCCTTAGAGAAAGATCATTTCACAAGATTTTTACATTTTTTGATAATTTATCACCATATTTACATACCTATAAAATATATTTGGGTACCAAAACCAACATGCATAGATACAAATCATAAAAATATACTTGATACTCCTACATATACACTAGTTATATTTTTAGAACCAAGAATACAAAACTAGTTACCACCTTATCATTATAGTCGAGATTTCTTGTTCCCAACCAAATTCTATTGTGTATGGTGATTTTATCATATCATTAAATAACACATTTCAAATTATAATTCCAAATATTTTATCACTTGCATCCAAATGTCTCTTACACAAAGTAAAAATTAAAAGCATTCTACCTAGTAAACCATAGAAGTGCACATCCATTTAAGACCAAATTTAAATAATAAACATCATAATATATATTAAAAATGATCTTATTTATACAATAAACAATATTGGTCATAATTAGGGATCATATCCCTAGGTGTATAAAAATCATCATCACTATCTATCCCCATAAATCTCACATCCTCAGATGTGGATGCTCTTAAATCCCATCTAGGCCCATGATATTCTCAGAGTATATCATATAGTGAACCTAGTTGATGTAGTGTTTGGTCATAATCTCAACAAATATCATCACAATAATTTATAAAAATACTACATAATCTCAATCAAAATCCACTATGGGATGTCTCATTTATCCAATTCTACATGTAACTCACCATGCTCAGTGACTATTATATGGAATGACAACACTACTCTAGCAATAAGATTAGATAAGGATGCCTAAGCATCCATAATATCCATAAATATATCTATAAAACATCCCAATAAATGTCCATGGGTACACTCTGAGTCAAGGTTTGTATAACATGACCTACCATTAATGGCAACTCTTGATTACCTATAATCAATGATTAAAAATATAAAATAATATATATTTGTTATGTACACCTATCAATATTATATCAATAACAATAAAAATACATAGTATACTCACATTTGGATCTAATATCAAATTAATCCAAATTATATGGACCTATGGGGTCTCCACCATGCCTACCTCCATCATCACATCTCTACACTTCATGTATTATAGTAGGGGATAAAATCATTGGAATAATGACGGCCATAAAACACACACCACCATTATGTATATATCCTTATGAATCTAACATCATCACATATATCCAATGGTATAAGTGGATCTCTCTCTAAGAGGAAAAGGTTCCAAATTTGTTGTTGACATGGCCAATCTATCATTTGGCCTATGGCTAGCTCTCACTAAATGATGCCACTGATATGGATCTGAGGGCACCCCTGCTCAATACCAAACTATCATAAAATAAAATAATACTTAAATATATCATAAATTCCAAGAAATTAATCAACCAACCATATGTTATTGTGACCATAACACAACTCTTGTGTATCCTTAGCCCACCCTAAAAAATGACATGTATGGCTACCATATAATCTGGTTGGTGTTAATCAATCCAATATAATTTAATACTCCATAATAGTATGTTCTCTACCATGTGGCACCACCCACCAATATAAAAACTAAATGTGGTCCCATCCTTATAAAGGCCCACCAACTATCCACATAACTAAAATGTGCTCATACACCCATACATGTAAATGTGTACCAACACCTAAGCTTCCACCTATTTATCTAAGTAAAACCTACATAAATCTTGATACAAATGGGATACCATAGTTAACCCCAAAGAAAATATCACTCCTCAATCCTTAATGTGATAAATAATGTGATATATATAATAATATATCGCTACCCCACCACCATGATAACTATGAAATAATTCAATAAATAATAGATAAACTTCTACAACCATGAAACATCATCTCTAATAATCATGTCTAGAAGAATAAAAATGATTAGCTCTATATCTACCAACATCTACCTAGTAAAGTATATGTGAGATTCCTAAATACAACTAATACTAGAATATTTAAATACCTTTCCCATATATCCTATGATAATAAACCTCAAAATATGGTATGCATCCTCAAAATTGATAGTCATATCCCCCATTGAGAGCCATAAAGTGAAAGTATTAACATTTCATATCTCTACTAATGTAGGCATGAGATGGACATCATATGGTACCTTAACTAAATGGGCCACATATACCCAATCCTACCTAATCAATGATACCCTAATCAACATCATCAAAAATAAGCTCAATAAGGGTATAAATATGTTTTTGTTTAATTAAGGTGGCAAACCAAGGGCCGAACCCTATACAGTCAAAAAAGATAGGAAGGCTGGCAAACAAAAGATGCCAGCACCGATCCAACGACACAGCCAAGAAACAAAGTCAAAAGCAAAAAAAAACACTAGAAAGACCAGAGTCATAAAGGATGAAACTACATAACCATATAATTAACAAGATCCTTAAGATTCTCATTGTTTGCATTGTCAGCATTCCCTGGATTACCCACCACTTCCATGATCTGCAATGGCCTTCTCCATGTGGACCGCCTTCAAAAGCTATCTTCATCATCAATGTGCATCATTCATGCTTCATCATCTCCTTCTAAATGATCTCTCTAATGTTTGGGGGTATATGAGCCCCTTACTACCATACCCTCCATCCTGAGAATTGCTGACCAAGGTTGGCACAAGCATCAGCGACCCTGTTACCTTCTTTGTAGTTTTGGATAATCTCAACTTCAAAAAACTTTTGTAAAATAAACTGGATGTCTATAATGATGTCTTTTAGATGGATACCAATGTTAGATGCTTTATTAACGGCATCTATGATCGACTTAGAATCTCCTTGAATATTCAAATTTCTAATTCCTAGGGATATAGCTAACTTTAATCCCCAAAGTAAGGCCATAGCTTCAGCATAGTTATTGCTCTGGCAACCCATGCCACCAGCATAGATAGTAGACATCCCTCCTTTTTCATTTCTTATTATTCCTCCTCCACTTGCTTTACTACTCAACTTGGATGCCCCATCTAAATTGAGTTTCATCCAATTGGGTTTAGGTGGTATTCATTTAGTATGAAGTCTCTGAAGAATTTTGGAATTATCATGCCCAAGGATAAGGTTTAAAACCTTCCATTTGGAAATAATTTGACTTTCAAATTTAGATAGGGGTTTCTTTACAACACTAATATGAGCTATTGTAACACTTTCCAAGATGGTCCTAGCAAAGGAGTTAAACACCTAAGTAGCATTTCTATTAGTGTCCCTAAAAATTTTGTGATTTTTCTCTTTCCATAAAGTCCAGCTCAAGCATGGTAGAGCTTGATTCCATAGTTCCTTAATCCAGGGATGTGTAAAGGTTGAGTTCTAGCTGAGAATGACTTCTTTAAGGTCAAAATTGCAAAGCCATTCAATGCCAAAGTTGTTAAGTATTTTTCCCCATAAATCCCAGGTAAACTCATAGTGTATGGATAGGTGTGAAACTGATTCCTCTCTAGAACCACACAAAAAACATCTGTTGACCAAAGTAAACCCCCTCTTTTGAAGGTTGTCCAGAGTAAGCATTTTGTTATGGGTAGCAGCCCACCAAAACAATTTAATCTTTGGAATGAGTTTATGATTCCAAACCTTTTTCCATACCTCCTTATTTTGAGCTTCAGGTGTAAGCAGATGATAGGTAGATTTGACAAAGAATGATCCATTCTTATCCGGCCACTAGTATTGTTCATCCTCTTGAGGGAAGAGCAAGATTCTGATCTCCTAAACACAGTACTAGATCTCCCAAATTCTTGGGATAAGCTCAGGCCTGTGCACACAGTAATCCAAAAGGTTTTTCTAGTTCCTTATCCCATTGTTATTTTCCATATAATCACTAACCCTATCACCAAAGAACTAAGTAGTCAGGCCTATAATTTCTCCATAGTTTCCTTGGGAGATGAGAGGTTTGTCCTTTAACCAATTATCCTCCTAGAATTTAATTTGCCATCCATTTCCAAGCTTCCACCTAATTCCCTGTTTAAGAAGATTTCTACTTTTTAGCTTTTTATTCCATATCACAAGACCCCTGGGTAATCCCTCCTATTGAATAAAGTTGGAATCATCAATGCTATGCATGTATTTGGCATACATTATTTCCCCCCACTCACTATTGTTGTGAATCAGATTCCAACTAACTTTTGAGAGGAGGGCTTTATTCATTTTCCTGATGGATCTTATATTAAGTCCACCATGAGATTTTGGGAGACACACTTTTGCCCATCTGACTAAAGACATTCTCTGTTTGTCTTCCACTCCCATCCATAAAAAATTCCTTTGGATATGTTCCATCTTTTCATCAAAATATGTAGGAATTTTAAAAAGAGACATGAAGTAAGTAGGAATACCTTGCAAGGATGTCTAAACAAGTTGTAGCTTACCCGCACAACTAAGTAGTTTCCCCTTCCACCCAAGAAGTTTCCTCTATGTACGTTTCATAGTACCATTCCAAAAACCTAAAGATACCTCTTTGACTGAGAGTGGGAGACCTAGGTAGGTAGTTGGTAGGCTAGCCTCAGCACAATCTAAGATATCAATGATTATATGTCTAAGTTCATTGGGAATGTTAAAGAAGTACACATTGCTTTTCTAGAAATTTATTCTTTGTCCCGAGTCTCTAGCATAATCATTAAGTATATTCTTCCATCTTCTAGCTTTGATCATCGATGAGATACCAAATAAGATGGTATCATCCACAAACTACTGTATAACCATAGGATGAAGGGAAGAGGTAGGTTTGATGCCTACTAGCTTTTTTGAAACTATATTAGCTTGTATGTATCTTCCCAGTGCCTCAGCCATAATGATGAATAGGTATGGGGAGAGAGGGTCTCCCTGAAGAATTAATCTCAAGGAGAAAAAACTCTCTAGGAACACCATTAACCAGCACTAAGAATTTAGCAAAAGAGACCGCATTCCATAATAAGCAAGACAATTTATCATTAAACCCAAATTTTCTAATCACTTTGAATAGAAAAGTCCATGAGACTCTATCATAAGCTTTGGATATATCAAGCTTGAGGGCCATCTCAAGGATTATGCTCTTATCCATGGAGTGGATAGTCTCATGTGTGGTGATCACAGCATCAAGAATCTATCTGCTCGAGATGAAACCTTTTTGAGCAAGAGAAATAATTTTGTCAAGTAAGGGTTGAATTCTCAAAACCAACAGTTTAATACATATCTTATAAACAATGTTACATAAGCTAATGGGTCTAAAATTAGCAAGGTGTAAAATTTGAGATTTTTTAGGAATAAGTACAATGAAGGTATTATTTACCTATTTCAAAAGTTTTCCAGATCTAAAAAAATCATGAACTGCAGTCGTGAGGTCCGCTCCAACAATCTCCCAATATTCCTAAAAGAATATAGGAGGAAAGCTATCAGGACCCAGGGCTTTAAAATCACCCATGGAGAATAAAATAGCATGTACTTCTTCATCAGATATAGGCTTTAACATTTCCATATTGTCTACTTCTATTATCAAACAAGGGATTTTATCAATGAATTGACTCATAGATCTATCAATTCTATCATTATTATTTTCTTTCATAAGCAGATTCTGAAAGAACACCCTGGCTTGCTCCCCTCTTTCTTTATCCTTAGTAATAATGTCTCCATTATCTAGGACAAGCTTAGTTATTGAGTTGGCTTTTATATGTCTCATAGCTGAGAGATGAAAAAAATTAGTGTTCCTATCACCCTCTTTGAGCCATTAAACATGGGATCTTTGTTTCCAGAAAACCTCTTCCCTTTCCATCAGATTCTTCCATTCTAAAGAAAACTATTCTCTTCTTCTAATGTGCCCTCAGAGTCATCCACTTGATCAATTAGCTATTGAATAGCCTTGAGTTTTCTCATTATATTTTTCTTCTGTTGGAAAACCTGCCCAAAACTATATCTATTCCAGCCATAAACTTCTTGTTTAATGTGCTAGAGTGTCTTGACTATTCTAAACATGGGAGTACCTTGAATGGGAATATTCCACCATTGAGCCACCATTTTTATAAAACCTTTATGTTTAATCCACATAGCTTCAAAATAGAATGGAGGAGGTCCATGATGTCCCTGATCTCTCTAATTGAGGATAATCGGGCAGTGGTTGAACATGGTTCTAGGTAGAGCCTATGCCTACATATTTTGATAATCATTCCAATTGCTTGATATTATAAATCTATCTAATTTAACCTGAATCATTTGATCTCCTCTTCTTCTATTGGTCCAAGTAAAATTTTGGTTCTGCAGCTCTATGTCCAATAATCCCCAATCATTGATGAATTCAACAAAGTCGAACATGTTGTTCGAGTAATCAATAATTCCACCCTATTTTTTAGAAGGGTATAAAGGTGTGTTAAAATATTTAGCTAACATCCATTTATAATTCTGAGGATTATTCTTGTAGCTACTCAAATCTATCCATAATTTTTACCTCAAAGCTCTGTTATTCGGTGCATAAACATTTACCAACATCCAGTTCAAGGAATTCATGGAAAAATTGGTAATCAAAAAGTGCTTATGATGGGCCATAAGAGATCCTTGGATTTTATCACTATTCCACATAGTGACAATCCCTCCTAAAGCCCCTTCAACAAGACTAATACAAAAAGCCACCTTAGGCCATATATAGTCAGCAATTTTTGCAAAATTCTCCTCTTTCATCTTGACTTCTTGGAGTAATAGAATATCTAGTTTATTATCTAAAATGTAGTTTTTAACCTCAAACTACTTTGAGGGACTGTTAAAGCCCCTCAAATTCCATGATAATATTCTCATTTAGAGAGTTTGGAGGGTTGGGACTCTAGTGTTTTTTATTTTCCACTGGCAATCTCCCTAGCAATTTCTCTTTGTCTTGTTTCCCTTAGGGTTGGCCTCCCTTGCTTGGGCTTAGTACCAACATATACATATTTTTTACCTTTCCATATCTTTTTCTTTGGGGTAACCCATTCTTCCTATTCATTGCTACCATCTTGTCCTACTACCCCTGTTGCCAAGTAGTTTCCTACCTGGCCTCCATCTTCCAAATCATGGAAAAAGTCTATATTTGACTATGGATCTGTACTCATTGAGTGTGACTTTCAGGTGTTACTTCTTCCTATCCAGTCCTTGAAATTGTGTCATCTTCATTGACTTCCTTTAGCAAAATGTCCCCTCCTACCCCTTCCTTAAACATATTAGTCTATTTTTCTAAAGTGTAGACTGTGTTAAATGTGGCCTTGTGACTGTCGTTAGATACTATATTCTCCTTTGGGACCTCTTTTCCCTCACTACTAATGATATCCTCCTTTCTCTTCTCCTCCTCTCCTTATTCTGTATCCTTTTGACTATCATCTAATCCTATATTTTTCTTTGGGACAACTTCACCTTCACTGCTAGGGGTAGCCTCCTTTCCCTTCCCTTCCTCTCCTTTTCCTGTATTGTCAGGAATTTCCACATTATTCTCTATTTCCTACTTGTTTTTTGCTTGCTCCTCCTCTACATTCTGGGAATCCTCTTTCATCCCCCTTTGCTTCACTTTGCATTGTGTCATTAGATGTCCCTTCCTCTTACATATTTGACAG
>JARHVA010002887.1:557500-580000 GCA_037957365.1 Torreya grandis | reverse complement strand
TCTTTTCTAGGTGAGAAATGAATGAGGGTTAATCATATATTTATATCAATCCCTTTGGAGTAATAACTTGCATTAAAGCACCTAGTACGAATATTAGGATACATTTCATTTACAAATTGGATGATTGTATGGTACTAGTAGACACTTTTATGGGGGTAGGACAGTAATGTCATTTCTACTATCTATCCAAAATGTTAGTGTCCAAGGAATAATAAAATAGGGAAAGGATTATAACTTGTAGAGGTGTAAGATAAGTATATTTTAAGTATTCTGGTCAAGATAAAATGTTTGTGTCATCAATATACAACTGGATGGCTAAGAGATAGGTCAAGGGGGAAAATATAGAGTAGATATGATGCTTACATAAGCAAGGAAAGTGTGAAACTAAGAGGAATAACCACTATCTAAGTTTTCAAAGTGAAAAATACTGAGGTGTTACATAATCAAAAAATAGCCTCTAAATTCCCCAATATTGTAATGAGATTACTAGTTTAAAAGAAAGTAAAATATACATAAGTGTATATTCACACCTTATATTTTATTGAGTTTAATTTGATTTATTTATTTTTGAATGGCCTAAAACCAAGAGCATGTTGCATTGCAAAATAAGTCATATAATCTAGGTCAAAAGTACTTGAAATAGATTGAAATTGAAAGCACAAGGTTTAGGAGTACACATGTGTTGATGTAACCACCTTGCCTATTATCAAGTTATTTTATAGAATATGAATCATTATAAGGATATGAAACTAAGATTAGGATAAATATATATAATAATTAAAATTCATATATGCAAGGAGATAGAGATATATGAAATACCATCCCCCCAACTTTGGCTCAAAAGTGATTTACCATGTGGTAGTTAAGATTAGCTCAACCATGCAACCCAATTATACTTATAAAATAGTGAGGTTGGATGATCAATACCAACCTAAAAAATTATAAAGATCAATTAATTTTATCACCTCAACAATAACAAAAGGTGAACCAACTACTATAGTATATTAGCTCGATATGGTATATAAAAATATGCAAGGTATCAGTGCATGTAATGGTTTTAGAATCTAAAATTACTTTGGATTTTTAAACATTAAGGATATATTTCATAGAAAATGCACCTTAGATATTTATAATGTTGAAATTATATATAACAATAATGCTAATGTATATAATTCTACCACAACTGTGAATCTGAATCATATAATTGTGTTCTTTGGCCAATTTAGAAAATTATGTAAATGTGAAGGACATGATTCCAAATCATTCCCCCACTATATATTGATATATGAAAATAATATAAGTAATAATATGGATGACATGTTTAAAAAACTATCCTCCACTATAAACTTGAGATACTTAATACTAAATAGGTGTGGAGAACATGGTTCCAAAGTATGCCCCCACTAAATCTGTGAACTAATATAAGTACCATATATTGGATAAATGTGGATAACATAATTCCTAATCATGCCACCACTAACTATTAAAATTGTGAATGTGTATAATCCATGTCCATATGACATTACCCCATTGAATCTACAAACTGATATAAGTACCAAATACTGAATAAGTTTGGAGAACATGCTTCCAAAGCATTCCCCCACTGAATCTAAGAATTGTGCCACATGTGGATAATATGATTCCCAAGAATGATCCCAATAATATTAAAACACCATTTAAGGTGAGTTAAATATAATTACTAAGATTTACCTCACCTAAAAAGGGTAAGACAACTATAAAATTTATTAATGTAACCATGTAGCATATAAAAGGAATAGGTCTAGGTAAATGTATCATTGAAGCATATAGAACTAATGTAATCACATGTAGGCCTAATATGCATGATAAATATCATAAAACATCTAGATAGTAACAATGCAATATCAATAATAAAAATATCACACACACAAGATCACTAAAAATTAAGTCAACAAGTAATGGTCCAAATATACCATAAACAAGGGGCATTTTGAAATGCCACACAATTAAAGGGACATGACTTAGTCAAGCTTCCAAAAAGGGAAGAATGAAATATTAAAATGTCCATAAAATAAATAATGACATATATAAATATTATTGAAAGCATACATATGCATGGGGGGTGTAAGAAAAGGATCATATTCAAATGCTCAAACAAGAAAAACAAGACACTAAAATAAGTGCATAAAGTAAAGAATAAGCAACCAAAATAAACATGTCATAGTGTCCCATGGATCCAATGTGTTAGAAAAGTATGTCAACTGTATACCATATGAATTTCCATGTGTTAGATATAATCATGGATAATAGGCATGCTTATATACATATGTAATTTCAACATGATAGTGTAGAGTGGTCATCAAATCATATAACATGTGTGTATCATGATCAAAGAAGTATATGCCTCTAATGCCCATACGACATGACTAGAGGGAAATCCCAACATCTAAAATAGGAGTGTATCATGTATCTATGTATGCATGTATCACACCCAAATAGAAGTGTGACACATATGTGGTAGGAGGAACTAAATGTGTGGTCCATAAATAGGTAAGATATGGATGCCAAGGAGCCAATAGAACATGTGAGTGAAAAAAGTTTGTTTTTTTATTTTTTTAATTTTTATTTTATTTTTTTAACGTTTTTTTTAATTTTTTGGGTATTTTTCAATGTTTTTAGAGTAGAAATAATCAAGTAGGTCCTCATCTTCAAAAGGTAATGGGTCACCTGAAAAGGATTTTATGCTTTGTTTATATTTATGTAATGCCAATAACTCAATATTCATGTGTAATGGTTTACCTACAGCCAATGGTGTAGGAAAATGATCATGTCCATCATGTTGGATGCAAATTTGTGTGTGTATATTATAAAAATTTACATGCATGTTTATATGATCCAGTTTAGAAATCCACTCAACTGGCTAATTTTATCCAAATTTTAGATTTAAATACGATTCATGTTTGATTATCCATATAGTAGTAACTTGGACATGTGAGCCAAAATCAATGGTTAATATAATTTATCTTCAAAATTTTGGATCTAATGGAGATTATTTTACCTCATCGATAATATGTCTCAATTATTCTAGGAAAGTGTTGCCACAAATGATATCCCACTTGTTTGGATCAAATCAAATATTATGATAGTATAACCCATCAATATAAGTATTAATATTAAAATCTTCATGATTTTGTCACTTTGAAGGATGTTTTTCATATGAAAAATAAGAATTATTTGGATTTTTTCCTATTATGGATGTGATATGTATGTGTCCTTCAATCTTATATTGTTGGACAATGTTTTTCAATGTCATACATTAATTAACACTATGGAAACTAATTTAATGATAATTATAGTATGGTGCTCCCTTTTTGGGTATAAGTATTATACTAGATCTGTGTCGAGTAGAAGGTAAGGAAATCATATTATGTTTAAGTAAAAAAGATAAGATTATATTGGTAGTATCATGTTGTGTTGTGCTTTGTGAAATTGATTCTAAGGGATTTTTTAAAGTCTCCACATTGTTTACATGGTGTACTTATATGTATCCCTTATAATTTTGATTCAATACTTTTATCCATGAGGCATGTATGGAATAATAGGCATTTACATGCTCATTTATTAGTTAGTTTTTCCCTCTTATGGATTTATCTCTATATTTTCTCCATTTGGGTTTAGTTTATATGTATCAAGACCTATAGGTTCAAATAGGTTATATGATAGGTGTTCAAGTGGATCAAAATTAAAATTTCACATTTTTTATCTATCATATCATAAGATGTATCATCATCACTATCATTTCATCATTTTTTCAAGTAGTAACAATGTGGATTATAAAATCCAATATAAGTCATGGGAGAATAATGGGTGCAGGATGATAGTTGTCATTTGAATAAGATATAGGTATGAAAAAAGGTTGAGATCATGTTCATTGGTATCTATATATTGGATATATAACATTACAAAATGAGTTTTGAAAAGAGATTAATTATTGTGTTTGATTTAAAACCTTTTCATTATTAGTACATGTTTGCTTATAAGATTTGAAAAGGAAAGTATTGTAAAAAAACTAGAATGAATACGACATATTTAAATCCAATTTGGATAATGGATGAATCCATGTTGCACATGTTTTTATGAAAATTAGGGATCAATAATATAAAAATTAGTAAATTGTAAGTGACCTAGGGTTTTATGTTTAAATATTAGGTTCACCAAATGTTTAACCCTAAAATAAAATGGTATGTTATGGATTTCACTTTAATATTAGGGTAAAGAATATAAAAATGAAATGGCACAAGGGTGATATTAATATCTATTATAGGCCATTTAAATTCTAAACTAAGATATAAGCATACACTAAATTTATGATGTTGAGATAGTCTAAATATGGAAAGTACAACTATGCTAGATATAGAAATGACAAAGAAGAGAATTACTTACATTTTTATAATGCTAATGAATTTTTGGATCTAAAACATGTTGAAAGTAGGTAGGAAGATAGTTTTGGAATATTTTTCATATTCTAGATCTGGTGCCTCTATCTATCTATAAAATTGCATCAACATTGGATAGTTATGTTGACATTATTATTTGAATTTGATGATAGTTTCTTATATTTAATATTTGTGGAAATAGGATCTGACCACTTGGATGCTTTGAGGTTTGGCTTCACCTTCACTTTGGTGCATTTTTATATGGGTCATAGACTACTAATCCTTATGAAATGCCAACCCCCTAGTTTTTCATCTTCAATGTGACCCTAGGGGAAAATGGGTTGGTGAGCATAAATAGTTTTGATCTGAACCCAATGACCCCACTATCCAAATATGTTACCTACATATCTAATATTCTGAATATGGACTCAAAATATTTTATTTATCCCCTATGTGTTGGATTGTGTTTGAATCATGTAATGTGTGTAAAACAAGTACAATAGTGGCTTAACTTGTAACTTGGAAAATCAGGTTCTTGGGATGATATTTTAGTACTTCAAACCTATAGATATATTTTTCCTATCATCAAGATTGAAATCAAGAAGCTTTGATCAATTTCATGCTTGATAAAGTTTTTTTTTAATAAGTGATTTGGTTTCTTTGGTCTTTTCTAGGTGAGGGATGAATGGAGTTTGATCATGTATTTATATCAATCCCTTTGGAGTAATAACTCACATTAAAGAACTTAAGTTGACCATTAGGATATGTTTCATTTGAAAATTGAATGACTTTAGGGAACTTGACACTTGCATTGGGAAAGGATAGTAATGTGGACACTATTATCTATCCCAAATATTAGTGTCTAGGGAATAGTAAAATATGTAAAGGATCAGAACTTGTAGAGGTGTAAGAGAAGTATATTTTAAGTATTTTGTGAAAGAATGTTTGTGTCATCAATATAAGACTATTCAAGTTAATATATAGTCCAAGGGGCATAAAATAGAGTAGATACAATTCTTGAATAAGCAATAAGAGTGTGAAACTAAGAGGAATAGCCAAGTTCTAAGTTTACCAAGTGTACACAACTTAGGTGCTATATAATCATAAAATATCATCTACATTAGGGATATATGCAACATCACAGCTATACAAAAAAATTGGATCAATTACAGTCCATAATTGGGACTAGATAACTATGTCATATTTAGACACCTAAGTCTATGTTAGTTTCCTTAATTGATGCTAGTGTTTAGATGGTAGGGACATTTTGAATGCAGAACGAATAGAACATTGAGTTTATTCACTAGTCTAGGATGAATTTGAGTGATTATTTCAATTCAAATTAGAACACTAAACAAGATATTTTATCTTTACCCTTTAATTGTATAGTATTCATTTTATTTCTTATACATGCTTAAATAGGTTAATTTCTAATAAATTTTCATATATTTCTAAAATAGGAACATTACTCTTTTGCATTCAAATATTTTATTTGCTTAGTATGTTTATGTTATATACATATTTAATATAAAACAATCTCCCACATGTATAACTACATCAAATAGTTTGATATAGTTCACTTCCAAATTATATATTGACTTTTCTACAAAACTATAATGTACTATTCGATGTAGTCTATAACTCAAAATTCAATCTACATCAAACTATTTGATATAGCTTCAATTACTTTGCTTTATTAAGCTGATTGATATAGTTTTTTTTTGTATTTTATCTTTTGCATTATGTATTTTATGATTCTAAATATATAACACAACATAATATGATGGATGTAGCTAACTCCCATAAGGATTCTAAATCTTGTTTTAATATTATCAATAACTAGTATAAAATAAATATTCAAGTAACCACTAAAAAAATAGACTATAAATGATTTTCTAACTCCCAACCTATGGATCCTTTTAAGTATCCTCCTCATACGACTATAGTTGAGGATAAGAGTGATCTTGAGTACATTTTTGAAATTAACATTTTCATAAATGAAAATCCTCAACATAGGGGCAAGGATCCTATGGTAATTTATGACCTCATGATGGTACCTCACATAAAATTTTGCTATTCACCTACACATAAAACTCCAATAGGATTTGGGGAAAGTTAATACATGATTTCTTCTCTCCCATTTTATTCTACTATTCATGTTATAGACACTATTATGGTAGGTATTTCCTATAGTGGGCCTAATCAAAGTGATCATATTAATACTCATATTAATGTTGCCACTAGTGCATCTCAAGTTGATTCTATTAGTCAATAAAATCTTAATATTGATCAAATCTTGTTGCAAACCATAATTTAAATGGCTACCTTTCAAACTATTAATGTCAATCAAATGATTAAACTTTGAAATAAAAAATTTCAATTGAAAATTCATCCTCAACAAACTTAATTTGGAGTGTAAAATTAAAATGCCCCCCACCCCACCTTAGAGATGCATAGAGCAAACTTATTTTTCAACCCCCACTTCTTAATAAAGTTAAGGAGCATCTTAAAAATGAACCACTAATTCCTAAAATACAAACATATACATAGGAGGTATCACTCCTACCATCACTTATAATGGATCTACAAATCCTACTTTTTATTTAAATAAATTGATAGCCTTTACAAATATTGGATTAAACTCAATACCTTCACTACTACCAAACTTCTAGACAAAACCTTTTCAAGTGATGCCCTATATTGGTTCAATAAACCTAAGTCTAATATTATCTCTAGATTAGGAAAATTAGTTAATGTTTTGGTTTAGAAATTCCAACCCAATGATCTTCCTAAGAAAAATTTATCCCATTTCATCAATTATAAGCAATAAGAATATAAAATTTCCCAAACTTTCATTATGCATTGGAAAGCATTATCTAAGAAATCCAAACAAAACATGTTGAAATATAACCTCTTACATTTATTTACTAATGATTGTTACCCTAAAATCCAATATAGAGTCAAGATTATCTTTCCAAAATCTTTGTAGGAAGCCCTTGACCAAGCTAAATGCTAATATTTCCTCATAAGATAATTTGAGCCTTCCCAACCTACCTCAAGAACTCAATTGCTTATGAGATCTAAAAAAACATGTTACCAATGATGGTATTACAAAAACTTGTGACTATATACACATAATTCATGTTATTCTTATTAGTGGATCCAATGAGGTAACTCTTTCCCAAAATTTCATGTAAATTTCCTCCCAGCCTCCTCCATCTTCATTATCATAATTAAACAATGTCAACATTCAGAAACCTCTTTCCCTAATAAAAATTCAAAAATGTATTTCTAAACCTTCAACAAGATAACTTGAACCTACTCACCCTACCAAAAATTAATATTATCCATAAAGTTTTATTTGTATCATACACATTTTGGTAATTCTCATGAAACATGTAGGCAACTTCAAAACTTTACTCTTGAGTTTCTCCTTGGTTCCAATTTCAATCATAAAGCCATGATGTATGAATGTCAACAAGGATGTGATAAGGTGGCTGAATCCCCTAATTCCAAATTCAATCATGATGTTCTCAATAAATATAACTACCTTTCCATTTATGAATTTCCACTTTTAAATCATCAACCCTCTACTACTAAACCTCTTTCCTCCAATGCTTTGAAAGCCTTAATTAATCCTCATTCTTTACCCAATGATGAAAAAGTGGTTAGCATGAACAACATGAGGCATGCAGTATCTTACATTGACCCTTATCAACATTATACTTATAATAATTTTCCCACTTATATAACTATTCAAAACACATACTCATATCATTTTATGTATTTTGAGCATATGAAAGTCAATACTAGCTCATCTCATGTGACTACATCAATAAATTTGATATAGTCACCCAAACTTATAACAATTTAACTTAATCAACCACTTTTATATAATTTTTAAATTTCTTCCAAACTATATTATCCAACTTGATACAATATATTATATTTCATCCTTGTATTTTTGTTGCATCAACTAGCCTGATACAATTAGTTTGATCAAAACCAATTACATAAACTAGTTTGATGAAGTATGTTATTCCTAGATATGAATAAACTATGTTGATCAACTTGATGCACTCTATTTTTATTTCTTATTCTATTTAAACTACATCAACCAAATTGATTCATTTTGTTTTTATTCCTTATTTTGTTGATACAACATCATCCAACTTGATTCCTAAAGTTTGTAGTTCTCATGTGCCATAAACTGCACCAAATAACTCAATGGAATTTTTTCCAACTATATCATACTATATTATACATATATAAATCCAGAATATATCATTAATGGCCCATTATATAAATATTTTACTATACTACATGGGCATTTAGACACACCATCAACCATCTCCTAAAATTATCATATACCATCGACCATATATTCAACTACATTGGCCATGTTAATCTCTACTACCATTGGCCAAGATGTATGTCATTGGCCATATTTTCAAGTGTATCAACCATGTCACATAACATCATAAAAATTTGGTTTAATTATATTGGTCATATTATATAAATTTGACTATTTTTTATTAACCTCAAGTTTCAACTACATTGTCTTGGCCAATACTATTCAAACTAGGCAATGATTTTTCACTATGCCATAATAAATTCCTGGACCTAGATTTTGAATTTTCAATCCCTACCCATTTACCATCATATTTTTAACTCTAAACCTTCACTTTTTGGGTATATTAAATTATATGGATTTTCCCTAGTGCCTAATTTTCCTAATATACTCATTTTTTTAATCCAAAATTAAAAAATAAAAATAAATACACACTGTACCTAGACCATGTTGATCATAGTTGTGATACATCCATTAGATCATCTACTACCTCATGCATAGGTCATCATATCTTAAATATATATATTTTTATGAATAAATATTTGGTTTCCAAAAATAACAAATGCTCAAATTAATAGTAATTTACCCTTTTATAGTATTTTTTTCAAATATTCTAGCCTTCAGTTATATATCAAGAAATTATATATAATGATCATATATTTATTCCCGTATCTCATTTTCAAAAACTAAAAGAATACTTATAACCTTGGTAAAATAAATAATTTTTAGTGATAAAATAATATTTTTGTAAAAATATTGATTTTCTTCTTATTTTTAGTATATCTTCTACTCCATACACTAGGCACCTATCATTATCTACAACACATGTAGCTTATTTTTCAATTGTAACAAGGTAATTAAAGTTACATATTTATGGTGTGTTTACTTTCACTTATTTTATATATTTTTGAGTTTTTTTTATTTTAATTACCATGTTGTTATGTTCTTTCCCAAAGCACCATCCCATGTTACACTTTGGTGACACATGATAAGCTTCAGGTGGGACATATGTATACAAAAAATATTTTTAAAACATTATCATTTACTAATGATTTATCTCTTGTATAAACCTATCAAGTTTTAATATCTCTAAGTGAATACATTAAATGGTGTATTGGGAAAGGGGTAGGTAAATGGATGGTGCTTTATGAGAGACACTGTTGTTTATTTATTATCCTCATATCTATTCTTACTTCCCAATATTTGATCCCCTAAATTATCTCCTTCCATTTCATATCCTATAGCTATGGCAAGACATATATTTTCCAACTATGTTAGCCCATTCAATGTAGTTATAATTACTATCCACCTCATCCCAACTACATCAATCAGATCAATTTAGTTTTGAATCTTTTGATGCATGCTTTAAATCCAAGTTAGCCTAGCTAACCTAGTTCAAGGCTATTCTACCCATTTAGAACTAAATTAATTTACTCAATATTGTTGGATAAATATCTATGAGGGACTATCATCACTAATCATTATATATGTAATCCACCATTTTAATATAATAGAGAGGAACATTTATTTTCAATTGATATTGCTTACACTTCTACCCTAAGTCTACATTTTAGAGGAATTATTGCCTGGATCTTGCCTTAGATGGAAAAACTTTTCTTATGTAATATTTTATGAAATAGGATGAGTCCTTTTAGCTTTGATCTTGATTCAATGACTAATATCCTTATAATCATAATAATCTCTTATAAATCAACATTGGCTAAGGGAGAGATTGAGGCTCAACAGGTCTAGTTCAAGGTAAGTATTTTCTAACCATAGCTCTTTCCTTATGATAGATAAAAGTTTCATAATTTCTTGGTTAATGAATATATGTTTCTTTATTTGAATACTCTCTACACTTAAACTCAGTGTGGCCATAGGATTATTCAAAATTTCCATTTTCAACTTAGGTAGCCTATGCCCCCATTTGCCATGGCTCCTTTCACATTTTAAATATGTTTATAACACATCCCCTTACATTTATTGATTAATTTGATTGATTGATTTCTAATTACAAACCTAGTTAGGTTTATTTCATTGTGCTGATTACCTATAGGATTTGGAACCCTTTCTTTCGACATTGTGTTGCAGATCCATTATTCATATCCTGATTTCATTAAGCATCAATGAGATCTATTTAATTTACCTTTTATGAGTTTAGATATTTAGATAGGATATTTATAGGTCAATCCTAGCTCATCACATATAACATCTACAAGGCATGACACTTGTATGTGTTGGGATACTTATTTCATGTGTTCAAAAAATTACATATTTTTATGACATAATTTACTCATGTTATAACATAATTTAAATGTTTATATATCATTTTAGATAAAATGATGCATATAAATTCTCCCTTTTGATATGATTTATTTGTAGGATATATGCCTCACCTTAAAAAAGATCATACAAAGTGTGATTGTCATATATTTTCAAGCCATCATAGACACATAATTTAGATATAAGAATAAAAAAATTCACATTTTAACATAGATTTGTTTATATTGACTCAAATTGGTTCACATTCACTTGAATTATGGTGCAAATGGGTTTATATCAACTCATATTGGTTCACATTTACTTAGATTTTGGCATAGATTGATGGCATATGTAGGGCATAAGTCAGATATTTCACCATAATATATTTCTCAAATTACATATATTGACACATATTATGGGAATATTTAAGGAATATGTCAGATATTTCATAGGATTATATTTCTCATATTACACAAATTGACATAGATTTGTGGAATGTGTGTGGCATATGTTCAATGTTTATAGATATTATGATATTTTGGCATAAGTTTACCTGAATAAAATTACATGAGTTATTATATTGGGTGGATATGCATGGAATATGACACATATTATATATATTTATTTAATTATAATCATTATATACTCATATTAAATTAAAAATTAGTTTGTAGTAGTTGATTTAAAATTTTACAGAAATACATTATATACTCATATTTATTGGAACTCAATGAGTCCCTTTCTTAGAAATATTTTTAGTATGTAGTTTGATTAAATAAATACTTTGTCTCAAAATGATAATTTGGACATACTTTTCCCAATACATGATATCCACATAGGCATCTCCTCGGGGTATGATGATCCTAATTTCCAATAGCTCTAGATGGATAGCATAGTTCACACACATGTAGGTGTATTCGTTCCTTAATTTTTCAATTTAAATTGTCTATACATTACTTTAAATTTTATATCATAACTAGAATATGATTTTTACATGTTCCATTGCACATTTTTCATGGATTAACCATAACACTTAGTTTAACTAAACACACCTACCATGTTTACAATCAAATATCTCACTTTATGCTTTTACTCTAGCACCTTCAATTATTAGAATAAAATGGAAGGAAAATGTAAACACTTAGATTCGGTATTATAAACCATAAAATATGTATATTTTACAAATACTTAACATATAATACCTTTTCACATTACTTCCTGGCCATTGATTCATATACGAACATGACCTTCCTAATTTTCAATTATCCACACATATGAATTGATAGTGTTTATCTAAACAACTAATCATCTCTCTCATACTATCACCTAATCTAACATATTTATTTCATGTCTCTTATAAACATCTAGTAATAGTCAAATATCATCTACCTTGGCATGAACTATCTAGTCACACTTAAGCAAATATCTTTCCAAATTTAAATTTCTCCTTCAAATTATCCCTTAATTTTTATATGTCAAAACAAATGTAAATTGCCTAAAGAGTGTCCTATGTAAATACATCAATAAAAATCATATTCCTATCTATAAGTTACCAAAAAATCATCTATTATTAACATACACATTAAGAGAAACTTCTATAAAGCTTCCAACTTTGAAACCCCTCAAAACCAATAGTCAAAACTAGATCTTAATACCATTTAAAATTCAAAAGCGTACATCATCAAGTGTCAAAATACATACCTAGGATCATTAAATTCTATCACAACACTATTTAGAACCAAATACACCCAAGTGCAAGAAATATGTGTGATTTTATTCCTCTTCAGAGTATTAGAATGTAGGAAGTATCCAGCCACTTAGTGGAGGTGGTTGAGATTATTTCAACCCATATTATCCAATCCTTTTTTACAAGCCTCAATAATATCTAAAGTGAAATATAAATTTTTTAGATAAGGATAAGTAAAAAATTATATTTTCAAATCATTAAATCCATATAAACACTCAAGATATCAGGAAAACATAAGTAGAATGAATCCAATTATCATAAATTAGTCCAAGTCTCCTATCTATTGATGGTAAAGATTAAATAAATTTTCCAACTAAAAAAATTCAATCAATTGAGAGGTTTCCAAATAGGTTTCATAGTTGTTTTCTTGATCTAACTCAATATAAATCCTTTATAGAGCTATGTTGACACATTTAGATAGCCACACATTCAATTATAATTTTATATTATATTCAAATCTATGTATTATTTACATATATTATGTGATATGAATTAGTTTATAATTTTATCTTTTTTATACAACTAAATAAAAAATAAGGTAAAATATATTAGTGAACATGATGTTCCCATAAGTGTGAAAAACCCTTGGTTCTCTTAGGGTTCTAACCTTCTTATTTAGGGTTTCATATTTTTGTATTTACATATAATTTTTGGATCTCATCTTTGAGTTCCATTTAGTCATATTCATACTTAATAGTTATAATGGATATACATACATATTTTATATTTCTCCTTCAATCCATGATAATAATAATTACATGTTGTTGTCATAAAATATATAATATCTTTCATACTCATGTAATTAAAAGGATATAATTTATGTGTACTAAAATTAAGGATGAAATTAATCATGATGAATTTCTATCCCTCCTTAATAACTCATGTTATTTAAATATCCAATCTACAATGCCTCCAATTACCACTAGATGTTAGAGAGCATGTATGACACCCTTTGATATCACTACCCCTAGACCTCAAAGTACTTATTAATACCATACCACATGCATTATTCACCATAGGCTTATATTATATTATGTGGTCCATATTATTACGACATGACTATGTATGATGTTTTTTTTAATCTTATTTTAGACTAGTTATCTAATAAATATATAACTTTTGAATATTCAAATTCCCTAAGATATGTCTAATTTAATAAAATATTCATGATATAAGTAGATGTTTAATTTATGTTTTAATATTTATGTAAACCACTAAGGATACTATTATACTTAGTTTTTACTGATATGTTATAGTTTAAGACTCTATGCAAGTGGTATAAGATGGCTCTAGAGTCACTTAACTATAGATAGTTGGTATAAGGATCTACCTAGATGATTTTATCATTTTGTGGAAACTTGCATCAGATGTATGTGTCTTCCTTATACTATATGCATATTTGAGGCTTTTAATTAACTATTTTGGAACAAATCACTGTATCCACCTATAAATCATCTTCCTGTGTGATGTTTTTTACCAAACTTGATAAAACCTAACAATATGTAGATTACCCTAAGTGAAAAACTAATATGAAAATTTTGGAATAATAATACTACAAATATTAGCCATTCACTTATTTGAAACTTGCTAAATTTGTAAACTTAAAAAATAATGAAAGTGAAATTAAAAACTAAGACTTATCTAGAAAATAATGTTGTGGGATGAATCTAAAGATGAAACTAGAAGAGTCATTGGGTATGGTAACTGTGAAATTGTATATCCTATTGAAATGAGTCATGTATAACAACACCCTAAGTTAAATAGGAGAGAAGATGCCTCTTATTCTCTGTGAGGCCAATCCTATTTGAGATACTAAATATATAGGTATTTTGGGTTATATTCCCCTTTGTATTTATGTTATGTTCTTTATGCAAGAGCTTATGATCAACTTCTAAGACCATTGTATGACTATTTTTCATTCAAAAAACCTATCTCATTGACATGTGAATACTAATGCAAATCAATGGAATAAAAATGGTTTAGTGGTTGAATTTGGGTTTTCCCTCAACACCCCATGTGTTGATCATTGCCTAAATAGAAATACTCTAAAGAGGGATCAAACTTCATGTAGTTATCCCATGATATGGTGGTGTGTGGATAAATGGTATAAAGTGATAGGTTATAGTTTAATGATGGTGTGATTAAATTATTTAAACAAGACTTATGACCTTGGTTATGTACTTAGAATTTAGCTCTAGGATAATATAGTTATATGTAATTACAATTGGGATAAATAGGGAATTTTCTCTTAATGTGCAATTAGAATTATGGTGTTTTTAGTGTGGAAGCATCTTGTGTTTGAAATGGTATGAAATGTGTTTATATAGTCATATATTTAAAACACATTTGAATTAGGATTATTAAGGACATATTCTAACTTTTCCATAACTTTAAAGTTTGAAAATTAATTGTTATTTGGTGGGAGGACAAGAGAGAGGGATTGATTAGTAAAACAAAATGCATTTGTCTAATAGGGAGATGTTTTCTAGTAGAGATAAATAGCAATGTTAAGGGTATATAATTACTTAGATGATGGTTAAGTCTTATAATAATGATTCATCCATGTGCAAGGTGGTCAAAAGTGTTCAAAAGGGCCCTAGTATAGGTCCAGAGCTAAGTGTGTAAATAAGAGGTTATAGTACATTGTTTTAGTTTAAATGTTAATTTATGTGTCTACATTCCCACTTCCTTTATTATAGTAATACAACAAAGTGAAATTAGTAAATTAAAATTAAAAATGTGTAATCAAACTTACCTATGAAGTGCAGTCTTGAAAATAGGCCATAACATTAAACTTTTATCCATGAAAACCTAAAATCAAACATATATAATATCAAAAATAAAAATACAAGAAACTAGAGAATGACAAGGAGTGTATACACCTAATTAGGTATGTAAACCATTGTGTTTTCATTGTGAAATAATGGTGACTATAGATGGTAGGATCCTTAGATATTTCATTTGTGTTGAATAGCTTGGATGGGATTGTGCATGCCCCAATCCTTATTAATAGGCATGTGTGCTTAAGAACTCAAGGTTTGCTTGACTCTATCATTGCATACCCAAAATAGTGATGTAATTTATAATCCTTATACAAATCCAAATATATTTTCAAGTGAAAAAATGGTGTGAGTATTAGTGCAAATATCAAAACAACCTCTGTAGATAAAATATGATTCAATTCTAGTGCAAACCTGGTGTAAAACTAGTAAAATAATGAGTATAATTTGAATCTAGTGTATACAATATAGATAATGACATGGGTTTACCATTCCATCTATGAAAATGGTGTAAAACCAAGTAATAAGGAAGCCATGTACCATGTACATGCCCCCAAACTAGTATTTTATGTATATAAATTTTAAAATTGAGTAATAAAAATTGTGATTCTAAGAAAACCTATGTATTAACTTGGAATAACATGTCATGCATGATTCCCAAAAATCAAGTAAATCTGAAACAACAATTGAGTAATTTTGGAAACTTGGATTGTAAAATTATTGCATACTGTCTTGGGTAAATTGATAATCTAATAAATTATAGAAATGTCTATTTTTTAGGCATTTGGATGATAATAGTGGGAAGGTCAAGAGAGCAGTGCTCTCTTGTCCAATAAGTCAATCCTATCCAAAATCACTATTTGTGCATTTTTTGAGATTGAAATTTTAATAACTATTTAATAACTACCAAATTTTATTTGTGTTGATCTAGGAGGTGTAGTATCTAAGATAAACCTCTATGAATGCCCCCTTTTTTGAGGTGAGTTATTGAGGTTGCACAGTAACTTAACTCAAAAATTAAAAAATGTGAGATATATTAATATGAAATGAAGATGTAAATATGATTATGGGTGATAACATGGATAATAATGGCATCATCGTATATGTAAATTGAGCATAGTATTAATGTTAGATGTGCAGGAACAAGCATTCATAACAAGAGTGTCTAAATAGATGTTAGTATTTTCGTCATGTAGATAAGTGATCAAACTAATTATGTGACATTGAATATAACTACTTAGGGAGAAATGCATGATATCCATCATGAAATTAAAATATGAGAAAATAATCAAGTAAGATGTCATGATCATGATGTACACAATCAAAAAGTACATGCAAATCATATAAAGCATGCAATATAAAACCAAGGAGCCACATACAAGAACATGTTCAAATTTTATCATATTCATATAATCAAGCATTTGAAGGCTTATATCCACATAGACATGTTCAAATGTCCACATACACATAAAATACACACACAAAGACATATTCAAATGTCCTCACATGTATAAGAATAAATAATGAAGGTTTTAAAACCACATAAAAAGACACATTCAAATGTCCTCAATGTCAAAAAGATATTCCATACAATCTAAAAAGATAATAAAACAACATGAATAATATGTATGATAATATGTAATTGATCATCAAAAGCCAAGTTCTAACCTAATTGGATTCAATTATTGAGATAATTAGTAGTATATAAATATGTTAGTGTGTGATCAATATTGAAATATGTAATTATACGTAAATAAATTATCTATGTGTAATATGGGGTAGCTTAAAAGGATAAAACTTCTTATAATATGTACCTAGTGAGCTAGTTAATGAATGTACATGATTTATAAGTCCTATGTGTGGTCTAGAATTGAGTAGTGATAGTTTGATCTCAATGGGACAATATTGGGGTGATGGACACTATAGAAAGGTTATCATATATATTAGGGTGATCTTTTCCAATTGAAATTTCTTAATGTATAATAGTTATATTACCTACAATTGAGTCTACAAATGTTGTATTATGTAATTTATAGTCACTCATGTAACTAGCGAAGCATATATGATATAAACTAGCTTTAAAAAGTATTTAATAAATGTGAATAAATGAAATTATGTTTGGAAAAGTACATATAAGCATGTATATGCCTGATTTTGGTATTTTCTAGAATATTTTATTATTTTTGTATTTTGCATATAAATGTAAATAATATGTATAAACTGAAACAAATATACTAACTAATTAGTCCTTTAAGGGACTCATAATTAATAGGCCTTATTTTTTAAAAATGAATGGTAACCTTCTAAAAAGTGAAAGGGTTATGTTGTGTTGATTACACTAATCTTAATGGAGAATATGAATATGGGATACCCATTTTACTATAAATTTGATTATCATACTAATAAGTTGTAGCATGTTGTCTCTATGGTGGATCATGATGAACTGTAGGGATTTTTGGAACACATATTGAAGTATGTGAATCTTATGTTGGATCCTTATGTGAATTACCGTTGGTTTTATATAATATCAATATATGATGTGTAGAAATAGATATAGGCTATATAGAATCTATAACAAATCTTTGTTGAATATGCCTCTCAAGGATAGGCCTCCATATAAGGGTAGATATTTATTATGTAAATCTCTAAGTAGGTTTCACATTTTTAGGTGGCTCGACTAAAATTTGCTATGTATTAACCAAATATGTATTGATTTAAAATTTATTTTGCCTTTTGATCATTATTATTAGTTGGCATCACCTTGCATGGTGTCTTGATTTAACTCTTTATATTTGAATTTGAATTGGTTTTATACTTAAGCTTATTTATTGCCAATAACTTAACTTATCTTTCCTTTATTAAGTGACACAAATCTATGAATGAGATAAAAAAAATTGAACATGATAGATTAGTGCAAGGATAAGAGTAGAATTTTATTAAATATGTCTTTTAATTCTTTGTCTTCCATAGGATTTTTCATCTTAGACAACATGGTCTTGTACCTTAAGATATTTTATGATTGGTTTAATAGATTTATGTTTGATTTAGGTAATATAAGCATATGAAACCTTTTATTTCTAAAATTTTCACCTTGAGAGGGAGTTATTCAGGCTCCCTTCTAATTAAGCAGAACTATGAGAACAACCCTAGGTTATGGGTCACCTATGGTGGGGCTAAACCTCTAGAGAAGGTTGGATTCCTTCTTGATGATCACATAAAACTAATTATTCATAGGGAAAAGTGTTAAAAGAGGATAAAGTATCCTAATAAGGCTAAAAGGTGATACACTAAATAAATATGGGAAATTACCATAAGCTTGAACCCACACTAGATCTATAGAAGACAATACTAGCTCACACAATCTCAAGATCTAGCTAATTGCATAAGTGTTTCATAGAAGGGGTTCAAGAAGTAATGGAAAAAGTTAAAGAGGAATTCTATAGACTCACATTCAACATTTATTAGTAATAAAATAACATGAATCGAGGCCTGTAAATAACTTGAAAACACCCTAAAAGAGGTCAGAAAGGAGGACCATAGATGAGGAATATTCTCCTTCACACAATACCATAGTGCACAACTCAATAGACACAAATCCAAGGAAAGAGAGAGGTAAATAAAGTCTTTATTTTCATCAAGAGGTAGTTCTTACAAATGCTTGACAGGGTCGAGCCTAATCAAGATGAGCATATTTTACAATATCTTAGAGAGTTCCCTACTTTTCAAGATCAAAGAGTCCTTGTGAGAATCCAAAATATAAGAGAGAGCCATTTACAATGGAAAGAATGGGTAATATATATAAATGGGAGAAGAGAGAAGAGGGAGAAAATTATCAAAGGATAATCAATGAGATATCACCTATCAAGGGATGTTCCACCATCTATTTGGTCTAATCAAGACTAGTCTATCATCAATCAGTTAGCCTGAATTAGCTCTAGTAATCATTGATCTCTTCTCATTGGCTAAAAGAGAGGTAATAAAAGATAATAATTAGTTTTACATGATGAGTCATGATCTTGCTATGAAAGTAAACCCTTAAATGCTCTATAAAAGAATTAAATGCTTCAAATTACTTCTCTAACTACCAGATCTCTTTGCTTTAATTTTCCATGCCATCTACCATACCATCTTCCAATTGTGTTTATGATGAGAAAAAGTCCCCATAACTAAATATAATAGAGCCATTACATGCATTCTTTTAGCAGTGGTCTATCAAGACAATGGCTATGTCAAAGGATGAGTTATTCACTCATAATCACAAATATCTACCTTTGTATGGGAAACTAAACTTGGGTCCACTATAGATGAAAACCAATCCAAATTATTGGTTTTATTATAGTTTTAATATAGATGACACTCTGATTAATGCCTGGTCCTTTTACATTGACAAGTTTTCAACCTTTGACCTATACTACGTTTGAAAGACCTATTTTATATTTACAAATATTTAATGGTGCCATTCCATCCTTGAAATTTTTATCTTGAATCAACCGAGATTATATTTGAACTCATTTTACTATGTATCTATCTACTTTGGTTAAAAACTACCTCTTTGACCATCATTAGAAGCTCCATAGGCTCACTGGCCAAATTAAGACACTTGGAATCCTCGCATTTGATTTAAGCCTTATCAGCTTTTTGACCTCTTTAAACCTTGCTCATCTTTGATCTTCCCTATATGAATGCCCATGAACCATAAATATTCCCTTAACCTATCAACTTAATCTGAGCTAGTTCCACTTGGTAGCCCCACATCTCTTCTTAGGATCCTAATATCATTCTATTTTCTTTCACACTTATTATACATAGTGGTCTTGCATTCATCCTAAGGAACATTGACTCTTTGACCTAACTTATACCATTTATTTCCTTTGTGTGATTAAGCATGATCCAAGTGATTGTGTCAAGAAGTGATTTTCTTGATGTAATTTTCTTGACACAATTACACTTGCTCACAATTTGTTATGGATAAAATATCTGAAAGAATTTGCACTTTAGGGTTTTTGTTTTGGACAAAATGTCTAAAAAAATTCCCAACACAGCCAAAAATTACCTAAAACCATTATCCCAAATAAAATATTATAACTGGGCCCAAAATATTAATACTTAGCCAAATAAAAAATCCCACAAGATTTGAACTTACCCAAATAAGAGCCCAAAACAATATGCCAAGTAAGGACTTAGCCAAATAAAAGGTTTTTCACTTAGATTTCTAACATGTAGGTTCTTATAAATTTATTCTTGAACTATTTTTAGATATTTAAAGGCTTGAATGAATTATGAAAACCTGAATCTTGTGCAAACTTGTTCTATGACCCTAAACTACTTTGACCACCATGAGAACCTCCTTGGATCCCTCTCTTTTCTCTATATACTTGTCCTAAAAATATTTACAAATTACACTTTAAGCAAGCTTAAAGTGTTTCAAAATCTTTGTGAGAAACATGAGACCCTGGGACCATTCATTCCATCTATAATTATGCTCAAACCATTTGATCATTCTTTCTCTACACCAAGACCTCTATAGACTGCACTGTATCTAGGCTATTTTGTATGTCGGCCAAAAATGGCCAAATTTTCTAGAAGGGGTGAGCCTTTACATGTGGCACAATAATTCTTGTGGATGTTAAGGTTTTCCTATTAGAGCTAGGAGTTATTCCATTAACTAAGGCAAATGTATCCCTGCCTCTAATGACATAATATAATTAGTTTGAGAGCTTGACACATGGTGTCACTACACTCCTCCTAAGCATCATGGCCATAACAAGATAATGTAGTTATGTCATATCCAATATTTTAAGGTTAAATACACTCATGATCTCAAGACCCTCATTCAATTGTAATGGCATCATCATGGGCATGAGTGCTAGAATTTATAGGTGTCATTCCCATGAGAAGTTGTCTCACTTATATATTATAGGCTCATCCCTTTTGGAAGAGGTTAGTTATCATTTTATTGGGATTTTATATTTTTTTAAACATCTATTTGTAATAAAATAGGAATAGTATAAATTATCATTTTTCATTCTATGACCTTAATAGGTGACCCTCATGGGTATGACTGGATGTCTTGTATATACTTTTGAGGCCTTCTATATTCCGTTCTCAACCTAAAATGAAGAGGATGTGGTATTCTATGTCATTTTGAGTGAAGAGTTATTTTTGTCTTTTATTTCTTATCTTTTGCTTCTATAATATTTATCTTTGCTTGAATTATAGATTTTAGTTCATTCTTTATGCTCCTTCATGGTCTGTAATATTTAAGGGCTCAATATATTTTATGCAATTATAGGTTAATGATTTGCATCTCTTAGTGTATCACCTTAGTTAGTGTTCTTTCAGTTTTATTTACATTTCCTTCTCCTTTTTCATCCCCCCACTTAGGATGAAGAGCTAGTTTTTAAAATCTCAAAGGTTGCTTTACATATCACAATTCAATCCCACACTTGTAAATCTTCTCATATAAGGATGTATAACCTAAAGCAAAGGTTTTAGGCAGCAATAGAACCTTCTCACTAATATTAATTTAAAAATAAACTAGAAAAATATCATCTAATGGATTAAATGCTTGTACCAATTATTGTGGTAAATCATAAAACTATTATAATATGTAATCTTTGATACTTCTTGGAAATAACTTAGTCAATAATCTATCATTGGACACATAGTCCAAACATGTTGTGTTAAATGATCTAATATGTCACTTGGGGTCACCCTTTCCATTATATAGTGTAAGCTTAGATGCCAAAAAATATTTAGGTAGGGGATATACTTATATATGGTGTGTCAATGGAGTGTACAACATGATATGATAATCTATTTCCTAATTAGGTATCAAATCACCTTGCTCTAAATGTAACAAATTAGTTTTCAGAGTTTGAATCTCTTACCCAAATGATTATACATCAAGATAATATTAATGTGTCCTAACCAAATGTGGTGTAA
>JARHVA010002887.1:377500-552500 GCA_037957365.1 Torreya grandis | reverse complement strand
TTGTTGACTCTTCTTTTATAGTTGTATCAGGTTATTGTTTATTTATTCATCCTATTATGGTATTATTTCTATGAGTTCCCTCAGGGATACATGGTTTTGTGTTTTATTCCAAGTTTTCTTGGGTGTTGAGTGTTGTATGTTGAGTTTGAGAAGGTTATTTTTTATGTTACTACATTGAGGTATTTTTAGGGTCAAGTGGGAGTTATCTTAACAAACATGTCCCAATTACTATTGTATTTTAGAGGTAAGGGATAAGTTGTCCCTTCTTAGTCTTAAATAGGCTTGTCTTGACATATGGTGAAGGTTTGATGTTTGGGGTCTATTGGAGGCTTTTTAGCTTGAGTACATATTTATTTCTCAATGTTTTCATAGTGTATCTATGGGTATATATATTTATTCCATGGGATATTTTATGGGAATTTGGTATCATTTCACCCCTAATGCTTTATTTATTTGGGTTGTGTTTATGTATAATGGATAAGACTATGATTTATTTTAGACATATTTGGGGTAGGTATTCCGTTCATGTTTGCTTATCCTACTCTCCATCTCCTAATTTCCTAAAAATGTTTTTTCCCTATTTTCCTATAGATATTTTTGCCCTATTGGTTGGGCCATTGGTTCATTTTTATTTTTCTTGATTTTATGGTAGTCTTTTTAGATCTAGTGAATGTCCCCTAGGCTGTGTTGGCTTTTGCTAAGCTACAAATTTTGTCTCCATTATGAGAATTGAAATGTGGATTCCACCTTCCTTATCTATGTTCTTTATTGTTTGGTATCTTATATATGTACAAGTGATGTCTCCATAAATACTTAAGACATACATACATGCATACATATATACAATATATGCCCCATTTTGAGGTGAGGAATGTAGCTTGTGAATTAATCATCTCAAAAAAAAGAGAAATTTATTATGTTATTTATAAATATGTAAGCATTTCAAATCATTTGATAATCATCATATTATTATATCATCATCAAATAATATATGAAACATATATCCTAACACATACAATTGTCATGTCAAGATAGATATAAAAATTAGGCATGCAATTCTTTCTAGGAAGTCATCATATAACATGTATATAGAGAAGGGAATTATGCAACTGAATAGTTTTCCAATGAAGGGGTGGACTATATGAGGTTAATAATATGGTTTAGTAAGAAAGGATTACCTAGACCTATACACTAGATGATTAGTTTGGAAGCCTCAAACAAAAGCTATGGAGTTTATTAATCATGATTAGGGATTACTTAATTGTTTATTATTTTTTCATAATTTTGGTGTGAAAAAATGATAAGACTATAAATATTAGGTGTCACATCAAGATGTAAAATATTGAAAGTTTTGCGATAATAAATTGGATATTAAAGTTGTATAAGATATTTGTTTGATATTCATGCATTATGTACTCAATTTATCATATATATGTCTATTTTGTCCTACCTCCATGACTTGTAATAGGTTAAAATATGAATAGACTCCACTTTTGGCACCAAGAAAAAGAATAATAAAAATATTCATAGACTACAAATGTCTACATATACTTGTGTTTGTAAGAAGAAGAGAGTTACACTTTGAAGAGATCAATAGAGACTATTTGGTTATGGTTACCTGTTGTATTTCTTAATTTATTCCTTTCATGCATTCTCATGTATAACATTATACTTAATTTATATTAAATTTAATATTAATACTCTATAAATGTTAATGAATTATTGGTTTTTCCTATTTGTTACTTAATTCATAATAATTCATCATGTTATGCTTTTATTTTCTAGCCTTTTGTATGAATATGATGCATCATCTAGCACATTAAAGTAAAACTTAGATATCCTCATCCTTAGCATGTTAGGATTCTTTAGGAACCTCTGATAATAATGGTGTGGTGAGTTTTGGCACTTGTATTTGCATTCCTGAGGAGATGCCTAGCTCTCCTCATCCAAGTGGCACAATTTAAACATCCCTCTTGCTATGGGTGATAATGTTGAGAGATGAATCTCTAAAAGGTCTAGTTCCTTTGATGCACTCTTTGAAGTAAAGGGTTAAGAAAAAAAATAATAAAATCAAAAATGGTGATGCAAAAATTTTAAATCTCTTCCTATTTACTAAATTTATACTACTTAAAGCTAAACAAATATTTTCTTACACAAAACTCACAACTCAAGATGCATTGTCAAATCAATGTTTCATATGTTAGATTCAAGAAGGTATTTGATACTTAGGATGGTAATGGATAATTCCATGAGGTAATATAGTCATAAAATACTTCTAATACACCTATACACTTATAAAATAATACTAACAAAGACCTACAATAATATCCTTTTTGCATACTTGGTAGACAATCAAGGATAACATGCTAGAAAAGAAGATCTTCTACTAGACAAGACCAAAAAGATTACACTAACACTCAATTATACAAAATTTAAGTAGGAAAAATCACTTTTTATTCCTTAAATACTCCTTCAAGTAAGAAATTGGCTAAGTTTTCACCATCAACCAATGGAGGCTACTCAAAAGAGCCAAAAGAGTCCATATTTATAGCTTTTGAGAGAGAAACAAGGCAAAGGAATCCCAAAGGTAACTTGGACATGTGTAAATATGAGAAAAGAGGTTAAAATTTCATAATAAAGGGATTTTTAATGAACCATTTAGTTTCATGGGGTCAAAATTTCCATACAACTCATGAAACTGATGAAAATTGTCTTAAAATTACTTATCCTAGCTCAAAAAATTGCCTTCATCATTTGGACCTATTTGAGCATCCCACAACTAATTAGGGGTATTTATAATGATTTTAATTATAGGTAATTAATTTATTCATTAAATTCCATTCATTTATTTCATTCTTACTCCTTTATAAACTCTTGAAATTAAGTAATCATTATATGTAGTCTAGAAAACTTATTGGTTCAGTCACCCCTCACACTTAGCCTCAAAATTGCCTTTATATTTACATTAAAATCCATGTGATTGAGTCATTTACACTTTTAAATACCCTCCATGGTCTTATAATTCTCAAATTCACCTTAAAAAGTTATCCATTTGAGTTTTCCACACTTTTCACTCTTATGCTCACTATGCCAATTTTGACTGGTTAAAAGGAGAGCTTTAGTTAGGACACTTATAAGCTTTTTAATAGAATAAAATGATAATATGGAGTTAAAATATGTCTCTATATTACCATGAAACTTTATTTCACCTTATGAAACATCCTAGACCCTATAAAACAAAAATAATGGTGAGAAAACCCTTGTTTTGAATGTTGTATATACAATTCCATACAGACAATTTAAATGGATGAGATATTGAGTGAGTATTATGCATTTTATAATATTTCTCCCTTCCAAAATATGCCATTTAAATGGATCTCCATGCTTATTTTCTTCATCAATTTCTTTCAAGGGTTTTACTAGGGTTCTAGACTATTTTTTACTCTTAACTATTGTTCATAAAGATAACACATTAAAATTTCAAATAATTGCCACAAATTAAATATTTAGGACCCTCTCTAACTCCCCCTAACCCATTTTATTCCCATGTAGAGCCTTATCAAAGATGTGAGCTTTAAAATTTGACCTATTAATCTTATTTCTCCACTTTCCTACATGTTTGAGCTATCTCTAGGCCAAAACAATCTTCCTGCAAGTTTATTTGCATAAAAAAAGTTCATAAATGTATTAATTCACTCCAAAAACATTCCCCAATCATATATATATATATATATATATATATATATATATATATATATATATATATATCATCAAGGACTATAAATGAAGGTAGATCCCCAATTGGTTCTAAGTCTCCTCAAGGCCTAATGGGCTTGACATACCCCCTATTAGTTTAGATCACTTGGAATCATATAACATGATTAAGATTGTTTATTATTCATATTAAAACCTAATTAATACTCAAAAATCCATCACATAACCTCTCAAACACTCCTTTCATCTATTTTCCTCTCTTTTGCCAATTATGCCTAGTGGAAACTTGCCTAATTAGACTATGTGTATGAACAATTAGGTCATCCTAAAGTGATATATTTTGTGTGAGTGTTCCTAATCATCCATCCATATTCCATACACATCTAATAATGTTATTTTAATATCCAAAGGCCTCATATTAAGTTCTTTACTCAATTTGGTACCTTATTACCTATTTTGTCAAAGTTCTGGTTTTCATGACTGGTTGATCTCTGAGACAAAAAAGAGAGGTATTTACCCTTATCCACTATGAAAAATTAGTGTTTTTATATATATTAAAAGTCATAATGAACATTTTTACTTAATTTTTTGGCCTTATTCCAAGTTTTGGATGCCAAACCATCTCCAAATGTCCAAAAAAGGGGCCAAAAACCCTATTTCCTGTATTCTCCTCCAAATCCACCTATGGATGATCTCTTCCAAGCCAAAACCATTATTATAAGTTACTTAAACATTTTTATCACCCTCATTTAATGCTTATGGATATTTTAGGACCGTCTAGAATACTTCCTCCTTTAGATTCTTCATGCTTACCCCTTGAACTAAGAGGTTTCTTAGCTTGCTTGTATGGACTAATGTCCATTTTTTAGGTGAGAAAGGTGTTTGAGCACATAATCAAGGTATTTTTAATTTTATGTCATATATTTGATCATAATGGATCATATAATTATCATTTAAACCTAACTTTCACTTCTAGATAGTCTATGCTTCACTTACCCTTGCCAAATTATACCCTATTAACTGAGACTAAGGCACCTCTACATTTGTTGACTCTTATAGGTTTCATGGGATCCTAATGTATTTTAATGAAATTTACATTCTATAATAATATAATTTAATCTTACCAACCTTTTAATTTAAATTTCAACTCACCTAAGAGTGCCAAGTTCCTTCTTGTAGGTTAACTATCTCTTGACTGGTGACTAAGACAATCCTCTTCCAAGAGTTGGTTCTAGGAATCTATTTCCTCATGAAGGTATTTAATAGTATGTTTTAATACCTTATTAACCTTTCCTTTCCTTTACAATATTTTATTTAATCTATGATCACTCCTCTTATATCCATTACGCCTTTTGTATGCCATTTTATCTCAAGAATGAGACAACTTCATCATAGTCCTACCTGTAGGTATTCAGAATCTTGGCTAAGGTTATTATGATGGATAAAACCTTATTAATTTCACCTTTGAGGTAAAAAAATTCTTGATAAAATCTAAACCCACATTAAATAGCTAAACACTATCACAATACATGTCTACTCACTACTTTTTCACCAAAACTATCTGACTCCTATAGGTGGCCATTCTCCATGTCTGAGGAGTACTTAAGCATGTTCCAAGAACTAGGAATAGGGTAAAAACCTCAATTAATATTTAAAATACAAAATACATAAATTTTCCTATTTCACTTCACATAAAAACCCTTGCCAATGGCCTTACAAGCACCTATCCCATAATTTAGTCCTCCTTGCCTATAGGACTGACAAATCCTCCATCTATTAACCCCTGTAGGAGCTCCTAGGTTTGAAAAGAAATAATATTTACTCATAAAGAGGATTGGGAACTTTATAAAGTTTTTAATCAATTTTTTAAACCATGAAGACAACCTAACCTTCATCTATTCAAGAAGGGACCTCTTTCAAGCTTGAAACTTCACCTTGGCTATAGATGCATTTTTCCATGTGTGTAAGGATTAAAAACCATATTCAAACCTTTAAATATGATATTTTAGTCATTAATGTTCATTTGGGTCATTTATATTCATTTAATATTTATGCTTAGTCAAGGTATGCCAAGTTTATTGAAGAAGAGCCTCTTTTAGACCAAAACCCTGTAGACTTCACTACTTGGTTTTAGTGTGTTCTGAGGCACTTTTGAAGCTTTTTAAAACAACCTTCCCCTTGTATTTTACTTCTCAAAATTGGTAGGGTCCTTATACTATGATAGGGATATAAGGTTCACCCCTCTATATGTCTCAAAAAACCTTGAAAACATGTTTTAGAAGGTCCACCAAAACCTCTTAGAGATCTATTTTGCTATTTTAAGGATTCCATCCCTAAACTTAATCTTTGACATTCCAACATGATTCCATGCTTCCTTTGTCTTCTAAGTGTTTTCTATGGGTCCATCAAGGCCTTCTTATCATGAAAATAAAAAAATTGAAGTATGAAATTGCTTTATCCCTTCCATACACACTTGAACTCTTGGTCAACCACCTATGGAAGGTTGTTTTGAGAAGCAAACAATGGATTATGATGTGGATCACTATGAACCATGAATATAAAATAGACTCACATGTATTTAATGAACCCCCAAATGTAATTCAATAAAAAACAAGGAGTTATGACACATATCCATCTCCCCTTACACAATCATGATGTCATCAATTACTTATAAGTGCATGTTTTGGGTAGAATATATGGGTGGAGCATAGAATTGAGGTAAACATGGTGGTGAATTTGCTCAAAACTACCCAAATTCCATATTAAATATTCAATCATGTGGTCTTCACCCTTTAAAACTTGGAACCAAATTCAGAATACATGTTAAAACAAGGAAACACTTGCACATATGTGAAAAAGAGTAGACAAATACACCAAGTGGTTGTTTGGCATGGAATATGAGCATGTGATCAAAATTTACACTTTAAAAAACATGTAAAAGGATCTCATTCAACTCTTAAAGTCTTGTATATACCTATACACCTCTATTACAACCTCATAGATAGTTTAAACCAATTCATACATGAGACTGCAACTGGAAATGTGCAAGGAATTGACCATGGAGGGGAACAAGCGAGAAAGCAATCTAAGGAGTGACATGGTGAGGTTAAAACATTAAAAATATTTTAACATGAGATATAGGCTTGTATAAAACCATTTATAGGATGTATGAGACACCTATAGGAGAAAATATTCAGAGAATAAGAAGTATTCTAGTTGCAATTACATCTGGTGCCACCCTCTTGTAACATGAACCAAATTACTCATATAAACACCATGGATATTAAAAAAATAATGTAAACAATGTGAGAAGGAATTAAACATTATATGGATCCAACATCACCAATTGGTTTATATGAATTTGGTATAAATGGAGGAAAACCTATAGGGTGCACCAAATAGCTAGTAAAAAGACACAGTCAACTTGTTAGCAATGGTTCATAAAGTATAGTTTACAAATATTAAAAATCCATATAATTAAATAAATTTATAATATTTTACTATCATCTCCCAAAATCATTTATACTGAAACTACCTGTGCTTCCCATATCAAGAAAAAACTTAAGGGTCACTTCAATCTATCCAAAAAAACAAGAAATGTATAGAATATTTTTGGATTCAAAATGACACTTCTAGATAAAACAAATCATGGAGATGATTTTTATAAATATAATTATACCCCCAATTATCTTCCACATATGGTCCACTTCCCTATGTGCCGTACAAGAGCCATTTTTCCCTTTTTTCAACTAATTTCTATAATTTTATTTAGGGAATCTACAATATTCTGATGTAACTAATATCTCTAACAATCCTACTAACCTATTGGATGTTTTACATGAAGATAAGACACCTATTCACCTTGGGAAATGTACCATTTGCATTAATGACCCCTACAAGTATATAAAATGACCCTAAATGGACAAATTGATTCATGTGACTAAGACTAAAGCCAAGATGACCTCAAATGACATAATACAACAATTAATACTTCCTATGACAACATATTAGGACCCCTTAAAATGTTTAAAATCAAAAAAAATTCCTAGGGTGCCTAAATTTCACCAAAAAGTCAAATTTCAATAATGAGCATGGAAACACTCTTTCTAGAGGAAACTGTGTTAAGATGGTTACCAGGATAGAGAGACATTCAGACATGTTAGAACAAAAATTCTTATCATAAAAAAAATCATTTGAGAGAAAATCTATGGAGAGATTTACAAAATATTTTGGTTCAAGTTTCCTGAATTGCTAGATAATTGGTTAGCATGGTTGAAATACTATTAATTTAACCAAATAATGAAAGAAACAATCATCTAGATAGAAGAAAAGGTAGACTAGTTATAGAAACTAGAAAATGACTCAACAAGGGTAATAGATTATTGGGTTGATACCACTATAGATGGATACATAACCAAGCTTGTGATACAAAGATACATAGATTGTGAAGCTATATAGCACTTATTTTTTAGAGAAATTAGAGGAAAATTTTTGCAGTGACTACCTCTCTTTATGAAGATATTATTTGTGGACAAGGCCATGGTACCTACTCTAGCCAATACGGAGTAGTCACTTTGGACATATGGGGGTGTATGAAACATGATAGTGAATGATGATTAGATGAGTAGATAAGGATTAAACCTGAGTCTAGAATGGAGATACAAGGGAAGAAGATTCAAAAGAAAAGTTTAGATTCAAAATGTGAGCTATGACAATAGAATAAAAGGAATAAATAGAACAATACCCAAGTAGCTACAAGTAGAGGTAAGAGTAGTAGTAAACTAGGTGATGAATGAGTAAGAAGATGTGATGAGCGAGATGAAAGATATGAAGAATGAAGGATGAATAAAGTATATGATGAATGTTGATAGATAGAAAGAAGTGATGAAGAATGAGATTAATAATATATGTTCAAATAAGAAGGCAAGAATAGTATATGGGTAGAGTAGTTAGATGATAAATGTAGTGCACAACTACAAAAATGGGTATTATCAAAATAAGGACATGAAGAATGTAGTAAAAAAAATAGAACACAATCATAGATAAATTATAGGTTCAAGAAAAGAAGAACTCATAAGAAAGAATCATTCACTAAAATATCACATGTCCTCATATCCCAAATTCTTATATTCTAGTAGACGTTTTCAACTAGGTGAATAAGAAGATAGTAGTTGGGAAAATCCATTTATAAAATGAGTGCATCAATAGGGTACCAAAATTGAAACAACATCAATTTGAAAGGATTTAAAGACCATAGGGCTTGTTGAAACCAACCAAAGAAAATAAGGAAACACATAAAAATAAAGTGTGCACATTGACTTTGCTAGTACACAGATAAATATTCATAGTATGTAGGTAGGATCACATAAAACACAAATTCCACTTGTAATAACTACATAGTAGATCTCCTCGACACAAGTTTACAAAATGGGTCATATAAGAGGATTTATAAACCTATCAATATATGATGGGTATACAGACCCTGAACAATACTTACTAACCTATTAAATGAGATGGCAATCTAAGGGCATTACTGATGAAGTTGTCTAAAAAGTGTGATTTAGTAGGGGCACTAACCAGAAGAACACTTGAGTTCATATACCATATAGAAATTTAATGAGTAACTCTATAATAAGTTAAGGAATGGATTTTCATAGATTTCAAGATAAATAAATGTATAAGTTAGACTATTTATGACTTAAAGGAGATAAGACAGAAGTTGAGAGAATTAGTCTATGACTATGATCATAGATTCTCTAATGTTATGAATAAGGTGGACTTTACCTTAATAGACAAAAATAAAATTTCATGGTTTATCAAAGGATTGCATTCCAGAATAAATTTTGCCACTATACAGACTCAATATGCTACTAAAGTAGATGCTAAAGTTACTTCCTTATGAGTAGATAAGATTGAAGACTGTGGAGAAGCTCCTATCATAAATTCCAATATTGAAAACACAGTACAAGATTTTATGAAGATAATGGAGAAATATTATGAAGTAGATAAACCTAATTTGAATTTATAGTGTATGGAGTGTGGGAAAGAAATACATCATAGTAATGATTATCCTAAGATCAAAATAGAGTTTTGTGAAATCTAACAAGTAGTAGGGCATGCAACAACATAGTGCCATCTTTTGTAATAGTATGTCAAGAACCTATAGAATTTGTGTTTTAATTTATATAAGTCACATAATCATGATGAAAATAACTATAGGTTTTTACAGGGGCTCAAGGAAGACATCACCAAAAATGTATTCATCATCATTATGTAGTAACTATCCTTGATGAAGCAAATGATTCGAAGCCTAGAGGTTGATAAAGTTTATGTGACCCTAGCAGGTCTATAATGAACTCCTAGTTCACCATAATACTAACCTCAAATTCTAGTTGGTTGGAACCCTCCTTCATAAAATTTAGACACCACCATCATCATAATACTAGTATACAACACCCTAAAGCTCAAAAATGGCATAGTAGTTGCAAATGATTTGGAACCCACTAGTTTCACAATAATAATTTGGAATTAGAGATAATACCCCAAAACATCAACATTGGAACACAACACAACAATAAGGAGGGTATCAATCTAATATAGGAGGAACTATGGGTAGATATAGAGGATTTTACCAAGGTGGCAAAGGAAATAACTAATAATGGCTCCTTTTCAATGTTACCTATGTGGAGATTAGAATCATGTATAATGAAATTGCCCTTTGAATCCTCAAAGATAATCTTATTATGCATACTATAGAATATATGACCAAAATGAGATATAATCCTATCCTATATTGGAAAAGCAAAGAAAGGATAAGGCCATCATAAATGTGAATATGGTGAGTGTGTAACTTAAGGATGACATCTTACTAAATGTTATCACATGACATCAACACATAGAAAGAGGTTTTCCTCCTTGTGAAATGATTTAGGAGCAGGGAATTTGAAAAGTCAAATAAGATAAATAACTAGATCTAGCTATAGAAAGGGACTCATGTATGAATCTATGCAAATGTTTAAAAAAATAAAACACCAAGACACTACTAAATGAGAAGATACAACAACAAATTCTTAAATGTATGGCTAGATCATGCACATTATGCATCAAGATTGAGTTGTCATTGCACTGATAGATCTTTTAAGAAATTTAAGCACACTATACAATAAAGACATCTATTAGAATATCACAAACTTGATACATAATCTACTAGAGTGTGAACAGTGAAGATAATAAAAGACAAAAATATTTTTTGGTATGTCAAAATAAAGAAACCCTGGGATGTAGAGGCATCAATTGACATTGAGGTTGTAGGTTATGAAATTCCAAATTTTGTCTTTGATTTTGGTAGCATAGTCAATATGATTCTTATGTCTACATGGGAGGATATTAGATGATAGGTTATAAGCTATAGCCTAATCACTCTAAGTGTAACTGACTATGGAATATTTGGACCTATTTATAGATTAAAAAATGTTGAGATCAAGGTCATAGAACTGACCCTATGAGGTGAATTTTAAGTCATCTATATGAAGATAGTATCAATACATTGCCCTAGACTTATTGGAAAGAAATGGGCATATGATGGTCATATGACTATCAACACTATGTAAAATCAATTAGAGGTGCAAAAAGGAGATAAGGTTGTCATCATTCCTTTAAATAGGATGCACAAACATTACATCATTTTGGATGAACTAGATTCTCCATGTGTCATGCAATAAACTAGATGGATAAAGGTGAAATATGAAGAAAATCAAAAATATAAATGCACAGCTAAGTCCAAATTCTTATATGAACATATTAAACCTCAAGTACAATCATTACTCACTCAATAGTTGAAGAGATATAAATAATGGAGACCTAAATTAGTAGTTACTCAACCATTGGTAACTTAGTTTGTCATAAAAGATTGTGCATTTATGTTTGCTAAATCCCATACTCATTTAGAAGTTGACTTCCTCTATCAAGTAGATGATCATATGTAGGATTATATAAAACTAACTAGAGAAATAACTTTACCTTGGGAAATTACCTCATCTATTAATGAAGACTTAGATATAAATCTACCCCATCATGCCTAAGGTGATCATGAACTCTAACCTATGAGAATGGTCTTTATACATGACAGATAACTTCCTATGTACTATACGACTGAGGATATAAATTAGTTCATTCTATGCTTTCAAGTTCATATACCTACCATCAACTAGTGGGTTAGTGATCTGAATTATGTTTTGAAGGGAGTTGCAGTGACATGGTGGGTAATTCATATAAATTATTATCTCGAGTAAGATGATGTGTGAAAACTCATGATTAGTAGGTTCTAACTATGGTAGGTCATCAAAAGTAATTGTCCCTTCTTCTAAGAAGGTGAGTGTCCTAAAATTCATATTCATAAATGTTTTGAAGTCTAAACTAAAGAACATGTGGCCCTAAAATACTAGGTTTATATCTTCCATTATAAACTTGCTCCTTTACCATTAGCATGGTATATGCATCAAGAGAACATGAGGGAGACCAAGCATTAAGTGTAAGTGCAAAGTGATTTCATATAGATATTTATTTTTTGAGATGATTATCCTATGGTTCACAATGCACTACTAAAAATCTAACATTCTTATGCCATGGATGTGTAGAAGATTTAAGCACCATAATGGAATATACTATGCATAAGTACATAAATTTTGATCTCAATTTGGAATTAAAAGTATACAAATATACCAAGAAATAATAATAGTATCTTATGAAACCATGCCACCAAATACAAGATGAATAAGAGGATATTGAAGATTTAGATATAGATGGTGATCTTGATTTGACTAATTTATATGAACCTGAATGGCTAGTAGAACCAGTAAAGGACCTCAATGCAAAACCAACTAAATAAGACAAGTTGTGTAGCATACAAATTCCAAAAATTTAAGGGCAAGAAATGATACAATAATCTTTTGATGAATAAAATAATATTATTTACTAGTAACCCATTAAAAGGCATGTATCAAACATCAAAATTGAGGAGGTTCTCAAATTAGCACATATAGGTGATTATTGGATAGAATTTGAAGTTTTTGAAGATATGTAACTCCTATGAGATAATCATGATGTATTTCCCAATAAATTTTTAGATGTTTGAAGAGTTGATCCATCTATAGGATAAATGCATATTGAATTCAAGGAGTGTGAATGACCCAAAAAGAAATGGCCATACAAGTCGAATCCAAACATGAAGTTGAAAGTGAAGGCTATACTCGATAGAATATAAGATGTAGGTAAAATATATCCTATAGAAAATGCATATTAGGATAGTTATGCGGTAGTTTAGCCTAAGAAAACAAGGGGGACCATAGTATGCAGAGATTATCACATTCTTAATGATTCATATGTAGATGATCCATTCCCAATTCCCTTCACAAATAAAGTTTTGAAATATATTGTAGGACATGAAGTTTACTCTTTCACAAATGGTTTCAATGGATATCATAAAATACCATTGTAAAATAAGATAGAGCCAAAATGAATTTTTCCATGAAATGGGGATCCTTTGCATACAGGGTAATGCCTTTATCATTAAGAAAGCACCTACAATTTTCTCTCACATAGTGGTGACTACATTCAGGGACTTCATTAATGACTTCCTGGAAGTCTATCTCGATGATTGGGTAGTCTTTTGTTGTTTAAAGAACATTTTTATAAATTATGCCTCATGTTAGAATGTTTTTGAGCTCTGTGCATTGATTTTAATTTAAATAAATGACTCATCTTTACACCTTTTGGTGTCTTTCTAGGTCATGTAGTTTGTAGTGAAGTCATTTTGGTATATCAATCCAAAATTATAGTTATTCTAAGTATACTTCCACTAGTCATCTCCATATAAGTGTGATAATTTCTTAGCCATATAGAGTACTATCATAAGTTTATCATAGGATATATACCCATTTCATCTCCATTGGAATCCTTACTACATAAAAGTGCAAATTTTATCTATACCTTTGAGTTCCAAGCAACCTTCATAGAGTTGAAGTAGAGATTGGTCACTACACATATCCTTGTCTTTATATATTGGAGCAAGCCCTTTCATTTTCATGTTGATGGTTATGATATCACAATCAATTTTATTCTTGTGCAACTAGGATATGGTGGACTTAACCATCCCTTTCATTTTACAAGCTCTAAATTATATGACACAAAAAATAACTACACAATTATTGAAAGAGAAGCACTTGCTATAGTGTTTGCACTATAGAAATTTTAACACTATCTTATTGTGACACAATTTGAAGTTTTCACTAATCATCAAGATATGCACTACCTTATCAATAATTTGATGTTGGAAGGATGCATCTATAGGTTTTTTATGATATTTTAGAAATTTTAATTTCACTTTAACGTCAAGATAGGTAAATAAAATTTGGGGTTGGATCATCTCAACCATATTCTTAATGGAAAAAAACTAGAAGAATTATAGGAAGATTCTCTTGATGCTCATCTCTTTCACATCTCAGTGATACCTAAAAAATTTAAAGTAATCACCAACTTCCTTGAACAAGGAGTTTTCCCTGTGCACTACCAACAAAGAGACAAGAAGCATTTTATCACCATAGCTTTTCCAGACATCATCATCAATGGGATTATTTATCATTTAGGGAAGGATTAAATACTATGTAGGATAGTTCTAGAACATGAATGACCTCAACTCTTGTAGGAGGCACACCAAGGAGTAGCAAGAGGATATTTTTCTAGAGAATCTACTACCAAGAATTTGTTATAGAGTAGGTTATAATGGCCAAATATTTTTTAGAATGTACATATAATAGTGAAACACTATGATATATGTCAATTCATGGGTAAACCACCAAAAAAAGATGAAATGCCTTTGCATCCTTTGTTAGTTGAGTAACCTTTTGAAAAAAGGGGCATTGACTTTGTTGGACCCATTAATACATTTAAGATAGCATAGTAAATTAAGGTATATTATCACTGCAACTAACTAATTTACCAAATGGGTTAAAGATACTATCACACCCAAATTTGGTGTGAAGGATGCAACAAGGTTTCTCTATTAGAACATTATTACAAGGTCTAAAATGCCTGATCAAGCTCATCAACAATTGAGGGATGCACTTCTTGAACAACAACGTCAAGGCTTTTACTAAGGAATTCATGATTTCTCATCATAAAAGTATTACATACCATCTACAAGCTAATAGCCAAATTGAATCTTCCAACAAAGTATTGGGAAAAATGTTGACAAAGATCTGTTATGTCAAGAGGGATGATTAGTAAGAATGCATTCTTGTGATTCTATGGGCATATCACATGCACTATAAGAGAGACATAATTTTTAATCCATTTTAGTTGGTCTATGGGCTTGAATCAGTTATGTTAATTTAATACTCAATACCCAATCTATGTATTATAATTGTCATGATACTAGGGTATAATGAATCTCTCACCAATAAACTTCTTAAACTAAATAAGATGGATGAGTGTAGACACAGAGTATCTTGGATGCAAGAAGTTCATAAGTAGAGATAGAAATCATGGCATGATAGAAGTATGAGCCATAAGTAATTTCATAAAGATAACCAATTTTATTATATGGCATTCATCTTAGAGAATTTATGGGAAAACAATAGATTCAATGGAAAGGGCCTTATTCTATACATGAACTATCACAAGAAGGAACCATTATTTTGAAAGATCTTCAGGGAACCATTTTACTAGGGTGGGTGAATGGTTGTAGGCTTAACCACTACCACTAATATTCTAATTTATTTCATTCTACTAATTGAGTGGGTATTGAGTAGCACCAACTAGATTAGGATTTCTCATTTTTACATGTTTTTTGTGTGTTTCTTTTTCTATTTTTGTGTATTTATAGATGATCTCTTCACTACCATTAAATAACCAAGATATTAAGCATAGAGTGTATCAACCATGCATTAGAGTATCCATGTGCACCATTATGGATGTCAATAAGAGAAAACAAAAGTAATTAAGTCTAGGAAAGGTACAAATAATTCACATCAACAATATCTTCACCATACAATGGTCATCCACTAGAAATAAATGCCATATCCAAGGTTTGATTGACTTAATATTTAAAAAATTAGTGGCTTGTTAACATCATCTTCTTGTACCCCCATATGGACATCAAATAGAATAACAAAGTATCTCCACACATGTGCTAATGATTAACTATCTTAATTACTAGATCAAATAAGACTTGCATATCAACCATTGCATTCATGTCAAATGGATAGCCAAGTATAGCATTTATATGAAAACTAATAGGCATAAATTTTATAAAGGTCAAGCTCATGAGCCAAGTTGGCATTTCATTCTTACACATATTTTTGTGACCTACAATTGTAAAAAGTTGAGCTAGTTCTATTACACAAAGAGCCATTAGAGTTTCAAGTTCATCATTTAGAAAACATGGATTCTTCTCAACTCACTAGGAGACTGACTAATGCATAAAATGAAGTAATGGGCATCAATATGGCTCTTAGGTAGACCAATTTCAATGATCCAAATAAATTTGACTTACTTCAAGCATCAGAATAGAATTTATTTCATCCATACCCCATCAATGTTATATAATCACTTTCTCTCATAGACCCCCACCATTTATATAACAAAGATGTTGAGTACTGGATTTAAATTCCAACTTTTGGCAACTTGGGGGAGATTTTACAAGTCTTACTTGGATGATAAAATGATGGTAATATCTACCTTGGCCTAGACATCACCATTTTTATCAACATAGAATCCATGGCCTAAACTTTGGGCATGCCTATGTGAGGAGGCTCCCTATCTCCATATAAGATGAGAATGCCACCTATACTCTAGGAGGTGTGAAATTTGTATGTTTGGAGATCAAGAGATATCCCAATTGAGGAAATCCATGATGAGATAATGTACATCATCATCAAATATATCACAAGGAGGTTCTAAAAGATGACCAAGTCTATGAAATAAATTCCAAAGGAGGTTGTGGACATCACCCATCACATGATCCATAGGAATGAGTAATTCCATTGGATAGAGTACTTCATTCAAGATCTACTCACAAAAATTTATAAGTTTTGCACATCTCTAAAGCAAAAATTTAGTATTAGTTCCTCATCTTCCTACTATACTTCACATAATGGAAGTCCTTAGAGGGAGAAGTGTACCTTGATATAGATTATTAATCAGTGCAATAATTCCCCAACCTCATTTAGAAACTTGAGCATGGAGCCCTAGAAATGAGGGAAAATTCTAAGCATGGTAGGAGGAGTGTCTATAATTGATTACTACACATCCTTGGGTGTCACCAAATGTCATATAGTATTTAGACCAAAACATAGTTATCACCTTGCTCCCAAAAGGTGTTTCCATACACATTCACAGGTTTTTATGGTCACCATTTGCACTACTTCCATTCTTTATCACCATAGACATGGCATAGGTAGAAGTCACCAAATAAAAAGCCTTCATATCCAAGTGTGAAACTCCACTATAGATCATACCACCTAATACAACCATCCTTATAGCATAATAGCCATAAAAATCCACTATTTCATAGCAATAGAAGGGAAAGAACAAGGTTTATATAGAGAAAAAATTTGCATCCCCTCATTTTAAGTGCAAGACATGAAGCACAACAACTTGGTTAGATGATCTGAAGGTGCCCTAGATCAAGAGATCATATGAACTTCCATAAATTTGGATAGATGAATAAGAATTCCACCAAGTAATGATCATATACATGGTTAGAGACATCTACAATAGAGAGGAAAAAAATAATTCTTATTCTGGAAGGCTCTGCACATGGTCCAAATACACAAGCAAGCTCCCCCAAAATTATGGGTGGACCTCCCGCCTTTCCCAACATCTATTGTCATTGATACTATACAAGAAAAAGTAGATTAATTGTAGTGATGGATTAACTTTTTATAGCCACAACCCACTCCTACTTTTGTAGCTAAATATGTATTTGTACCCCTTTTAAATATCCCACAAAATTACCTCATGCATAGACCCCAAACTAGGTGGGAGGATAGGGTTTCCACTACACTTAAATAACATACCTTCAGTTAAACTAGCACCATGTAATAATCACAACCTTTCCCTCCCTCTACTTCTCCACCACCTAAATATAGACTGGTCACACTCGAGAGAAAGAAAACATAGGTTTTTAGCTCCATGGTCTAGCTAAGTGATTTGCTACCATCACCAAAAGCCTAAGAGGTTAAATAACTCATACCTGAGAAACCCATAATAAAATAACATCATGCCTTAAGGGAAGAATAAAATTTCACAATAGAATGATGAGTAAGGAAGGAAGAGAAGAAACAACAAAAGGAGTAGGTATAACAAAAACAAGAAACTCAATAAGCTAAAGAAGCCAAAGTTGTATAAAATGCCAAAGATGTAGAGGTTTAATGACATAAAGCCATGGATGTGGCTAAAAATGCCCAACAATCTTTCAATTTTGCCAAGTAAGCACAAGAAGTGTAAGTATAGAAGGAAAAGAAGTTGAGCTTGCTACCAAGGATAACGTAGAGGAAGAATAATGGTAGAAATAAGATGAAGTGTCCCAAGCATAGTAGGCCATAGAAGCTACCAAGTGCACATATCAGTAAGCAAAGGAAGTTATGAATTAAAAAAGGAAGATGAGGTTGAAGCCTTATGCCAACAATAGGCACACACAAAAGCATAGCCATAGGCATAAGCATAAGCATAGGCACAAGCTATGTAGGAACAAACCAAGGCTATGACCCTAGTAGAACAAAAGAAATAAGAAGAGGAACATGAATAGAAGTTGTAGGTAGAAGAAGCATAATCAAAATAACAAGATATACAAGAAGAGATGAATAAGAAAAAGGAGGAGGATGAAGCCAAAATAAAATAGGATAAATATGTTGCATAATAACTCAATTTGGTATAAAATTCCATGACACAACAACAATAGGCACCGAAGAAACCACAAGCAAAATTAACATAGACAACACAAAAAGAACAATTATATAAAACTCAAATAGGTCCTTAGCTCATGGAATTACCACTATGAGGAGTTTGTCTTTAGGGTGTCCCAATAGTTGGTGCTCAATATACCACTTTTTATCTCCCACTTGCCATAATCCCATGTATAGACCCTTTAGCAACTATGATCACATTGGTTGCACACCCACTCAATCAAGAAGCTTCTTTGGATGTTTATAATCTCCCACTAAACAAATAATTGAAGGGCATAGTAGCATTTTTGGAATCCATTACATATAAGGTTACCTATTTAGAACTAGATATGGATCAATATAAGGTGGAGAATGTTGAATTCAAGGCTTGCCTTCATGAAACTAAAAATATGATCAAGGACACCTATCTAGAGTTGGTCATTTAAGGAATCAAGTATCAATACATGTTTGACTAGTGCAGACTCAAGACTTGGGTCTCTGAGTTGACTAAGGACTCATGCATAGCATTGAAACTCTATGAGTTAGCACATTGGGCCATGATTTTAGGACTGAAGTTACCACACTCATCACCCTACTGGAGGAGTACCAAGGCATGCTGGACATTACTACATTATAGGCATAATAGGTCATGTGAACTTTGTTGGAATGGAAGCAATAATTAGACAATTTTTGAGCTAGTTCCAATGCAAACTTCACCACCACCACAATCACCAAGACAAACATGGGTAACTACACTACTTCTATGGAAAAGAATAATAGAGCACTCCAATACTTGCTCAATTATCAAGACAACATTCTTAATTGGTAAAGTTAGCTTTTATGTATTTCCTTCACATGTCTCTAAGCCTAACATCACATAGACAAATTGGAGTAGTTGAGTGGTGAGATTCAAATGTAGGTCACCAACACCAAGGTATCCATGAGTATCATTGATGACTCAGATCTCAAGAAGATAATTAGATATCATGAACCACTATTCACCATGCTACACATAGTCTAAGAAGTCATACTTGAATGGCATGCATACAAGACTGATCTATCTCCATTTTGTAGTGGTGTTGCTCATATTCTCAACACTCCTATCTTTAATCAATCATAAAATATTTAGTATTTCATCCTTTAGTGCAAAAAAAAAAAAAAATCCAAGGCAAAGGTCTCTTTTATCTAGTCATCTACATCTATGCCACCTCCATCAAGTTAAGTATTACATAAAATGCCATTTGGTAAAATTTTATATACAATTTTTTATTGTGACTAGTAATAGAATCAAGTACAGGATTTGAAAACCAACATGTGGCCACTCTAACCTTTTAAAATCTTGGAAAGGTGTTAGATTGGTATGCCACTTAACATAAGAGGTAAAAATCAAAAATGGTACAGAAATTAGACTCTTACTGGTCTAATCACTTCTTCAACTTCTTCCCTTTGGGAGATAATACAACGTTGATGAGACAACATTTTAAGTCTGGGAAAGTATTTGGAGAATAAATTAGATAGTAAAGTTGTGCAGGGTATTTTTCTAATATTTGTGAACTATGTACTCATATGTCTATTTTTTCCTATCTCCTTGACTTGTAACAGGTTATAATATGAATAGACACCATGTACGAGAAGAATATGAATAGTCATAGACTAAAAATGGTATCCATGAAGTCATCATTGATGACATCAGATCTCAAGAAGATAATTAGATATCCTATGAGACCACTATTCAAAGAAAGAAAGAAAGATCATCCAAGACCATAGGCAAAGCCTAAAAACTACTACAAGGAAGTAGCAAAAATAGGTTTTTAATGGACCTGAAACCACCAGAAAGACTTCCAATCAAAACCCAGATTAAACAGCTGGTATCACCAAAGGCAAAGGATACAGAAAGAAAACAAAAAATAGGACCAGTTACTAAACCAACCAGAAGAACCAGATTATTCATCCAATTCCAATATCATTTTTATAGTTTCTTTTCCTTTCATAATAGTATCCTGGGCAGTGGTTGCCGCCAGCATAGCTCCTTTTTGTGTAACCTTCTTTCTAGAACTTTGTCTCATCCTTTTGCTGGGTCCCTCCAAGGCTTTGGTCTCCTCATTGGCTCTTTTACCTATATTGATAGCAGCAGCACAAATATTGGACGTAACTTCCTCCATTTTCATTCTATTGTCCTTAATAAGTTCCCAGAGGTTATTTTCATAGGCTTTGAGCTTGACTGGTATCTCCCTTATCTGATTTTCCATATTGTTTATTTTGTTCCAGACAGCTTTTAGGGAATCTTCCATAGTTTCCACTTTCCTCTTGAGATCCATAATCTCCCTACACGTCCAAGAATCAAATTGGGATGATGCCTCTGCTTTACTTAACCCAAGTCATAGGTGTGTGTGTTTCATCATTCTATTTTTTCCCTCTCCATTCCTCAAAATTTTTATTGGGACTCCTGGCTTCTTCAAAGATATCCTCTCGACTCTTTTGTTCTTGCTCTTTAATTCCAGTTTGAATTTCCATATCCGTATCTTGATTATCATCCTGACCTATTTCCTTTTCAAAGTTGGGTCCTCAACAAGGTCATCCTGGACAAATTCAGACACTTTCTGGTTTTCCTTCGTATCTATTCTGTTTGCATAATCCTCCTCTGTGTTGACATCATCTTTTTCATTCTTCTCAGAACATTCTTCATCCTCATTAGAGTTTGTATCCTAGCTTTCAGTTCTTTCTTATTCTTCTAAGTTTTCCTCCCTGGAGTATTCATTTCTCTCCCATTCTATATCTTCTTCTACATTCTGCTTTTTAGCACTAGGGAGCTTGATTTTGCCTTTCTCGTTTACACTTTCACTCTTTTTATTCCCTGACACCTTAATTTTCCCCTGTTTGGGGTGCTTTACCATTGCACTATTCTTGCAGTAGCCTTCGATAAGCAGAATAAGGCCTTCATGAAGGATAGGGCGTGTTTCCTTTTTCCTATGAGCATATAAACTTTAGACCAAGGAGAAGCAAAGATAAAAGGGAAAAGACAGACTAACCTTGTGCCTGAAATGGTTAAGGAAGACAAAATGGAACTTGTGCACGTGCTTGCTTCTTCTGTCCAAGATGAAGCACTCCCTTATGTTTAAGACATCCCTCCATATCCCTTTAATCTTGATCCAATTCATAGAAATCCCCATTCTTGACTAGCTTCTGCTCTTCCTCATCCGTTTTGGGGAACTTACAAAAGGCCTCATTCGAAATGCTTGTTTGCTTGGAAAATTTGAGTCCATCCGTAGGTATGTTGAAAAAAAAAGCGTAGATTAGTAGTGCATAAGAGGTACCATCAAAAATGGTACCTTGAGAAATCCATACTGATATGCGGCTTTGATCCATGGAGACTTCTTATCTGGGTCTAATCACTTCTACTACCAAATTGATTAGAAATTTGGCTTTGTTTGTGCTTTTTCAGGATCCGCTTCTCACTCTTGAGGGCCTTCCTCTTTAATGAGTGTTTTCCTTTCCCCGCTCTGCAACTTCTTCCCTTTGAGCAGTACTTCAAAACATTAATACAACATTGTCTTGGGATGAGACATACTATTTTAAGTCTGGGAAAGTGTTTGGAAAGGCAATAAATGTAGATAGTAAAGTTGTGCAGGGTATTTTTCTAATATTTACCATTAGGATTATCCGTCTTCAAGGGATTATCCACTGGAGGGTAGAGCTATGGATTCAATTTATAGTATATAAAAATTCTTTTCCTATCTCGTTGACTTGTAACAGGTTATAATATGAAGAGTAGACTTCCACTTTTAGTGCCATGTACGAGAAGAATATGAACAGATGATCTCTATCTTCAAGGTCTTTTTTACAAAGCATATTGTTTACAATATTAATTCTGCATTTCTATAAATTATCCAGAGTCAATATTTTGTTTTGGAGAAGGGTCCAGAAAAAGAATTTGATTTTAGGGATGAGCCCCTTAATCCAGTCTCATCCATAATGGTTTGCTACCATTTCCCTTAGAAATATGAAACTAAACTGTCCACTTGTCATTGTGCCAAACAATTCTAAGAAGAAGAGATAATTGTTCCACTTTCATAGAAGAGATCAATAGTGACTATTATGGTTATGGTTACATGTGTTTCTTACTTTTTGTTCCCTAGACTGCCCCCCATATGTAGAAATGTCCGGTGTATTTCAGGGAGTGACTTTGCCTTGAATAAGTACTTAATACTCCATTCTTTATTTTCTGATAAACCCTCCACCCCTGTTTAGCTAAAAGGGCTTTGTTCATACTTCTAATTTTCCTTATACCAAGTCCACCATCCCTGATAATGTTATCACTATAATATTGACCAAAGAAAGTTTCTTGAATTTTCTATCTAATTTAATCTCAAAGCAATACTTTGAAGACTATAACCATGTTAGAAGACTTTTCCAATTTCTTACTAAATTTGTTATTCCTTCCCAAAAAGCTTCAGGAGCTACCCTTAATGCACATTCTAGGATAATATCTATAAACTGGGGTATTGGTAAAGAATACCGTGCTTAATTAATTGTTATAGATTTATAGCTAGCTCGCTTCTGTGACTTTAGACTGTCCCTGAAAATAATATCGTCCACAAATTGACCATGGGAACATATTAATTCATCATGTTATGCTTATTATTTTCTAGCCTTTTGCATGAATATGATGCCTCATCATATGCACTAATTAAAACCTAACTATTGTTATCCTTAGCCTATTATGATTCTTTAGGAACCTCTACTAATAGAAATCATAGAGGACTTGATTAAAAAGTGGAATTATTGTTTTAAACCATGTAAAATAATTAAGTATTTTGTTGAGCCATGTGTGAAGTTTTTGTAAGTTTATGAATTAGTTATTCCATACCTACTAATTTACTCAAGGTCATCAAGAAGGGAGGGGATCTATTGAGAATCGATTATATAATTTCATATTATTTGAAGAGGATAATGAAGTGTGCCCAGCTCTTCAAGTAGGATGAATGACCAACTTTATGAAATGAGTGGAGTGGTATGACAAACATATTTTAGATGATTTTGTGAAGGAGGGGAATAATAAAATGATGTTATTTAATGGTATGTCTATGTAAATTATAGAGGATTTTATATCCCAAGTTAATGGGATTAGAGTGGAGGTCACTAATATTTTTAAAATAGGTAGGCATTTCAAGGATGAAAAGGACAAGTTTTTATTGAATGGGTAAAAAGTCATACCTCTACATAATGGTTTCTCTCAGGAAGAATTTATTTGACCTTTTGACAAAATTTCCAAATTGGTCATGTTGTATATCACACTTGAAGGTAGGTATAATGTGGTTCATATGTCTCATTTTATTTTTCTTAACTACTTTTAGCATCATATTCCGTTATGTCTACCCTTTTACATTATGCATTATCTTGAGAGATCAATCATGGAGGTAAAGAGTGGGAAGAAAAATCAACCCCTCCATTAAGTTATTATTTTCATGATTCATAAGTATTTTAAGGTTATGAACAATATTCCAAGTAGTTTCCTCATGTTGAGAAAGCAAGATATTTTCATGGGGGCTATAAACACAATTTGATAAGTTCTTTCAATTTCAAGAGGAGTGATTTATCTAGTGGAGTAAATCTAGATTTTAGAGGACATTCAAAGGACAATCCATTGGATATATAGGAATATAATGGTGAGAAGGTATTAGAGGGGTTTTTAATCACCTGAAAGTGGTATTTGGATACTAAGAGTGTTGTTTGAGATAGCCTATTCATAGCTTAGCCCTAGACCTATCCTAGAGACTTTACCATAATTTTCCAACCATTGTGTAAACCACATACATCTTCTATTAGCTCAAACATAGTCCTAAGATAGATTTCATAGATCCCAACCCAATGTTCCCAACAATATACTAGTTGGACACTATCACCACATTATGGACACTAAATCCACATGGTGCTAGTGTTCCCAACTTATCACTAGTGTCCCTTACCATAACTCTCTCAAATGGATACATTTTTAAATGTGTTCTCCTCATAAGGTTGGCCTAGGTATAATTTATTGTTTTCAAAATCTAAAAATCTCTATAAATACATGACTATTTGACCTCTATGGACGAGATGGAGAATAAATTCAAAAGCCTATCCAAATAGGAAACAAGTTGAGCAAAATTAAGATATTTGATCCTTATTCTACCTTATTTCTACCCACTACCATCTACAACAACCCTTAGCCCATATTTAAAATATTTCAAATCTCAATAAACCTAAAGGCATGCAAGACCACTCTCACTCAAGCATTCACTTACATTTGTACCAAGTACTAGGTGGGAGAACTACATCAGGCTTGATCCCTCAAAGTATTGGTATGTAGGCAACTCTCTTTAGAATGGGGTGTTGAGGATGTCCAACCTATCCTACTAATGAACATACATTTCTATCTCATGCGATACTTCTAAGGAGGATTAAGGTTTGTAACTAAATCAATTTTTTTAGGAATAACATATAGTTTTAGATTTTGTGCACACAGGAACAAAACCAAGGAACATAGGCACAAGTGCTTCCAAAAAATAGGAATAGTCCTACAAAGAGGACACTAACACCACTTTGAGTAAATTATAATAGTATGGAACTAATATCTAGGTGGGTTACTAGTGTCTAGTAAACAATAAAATCCTAGGACCCTATTAATGACACTCAGACCTATCTATAACCCAATTTTGAGAACCTAGATCATCTTCGATAGTCACTTTTTAGATAAGTCTCTATTTATACATATTTATTACTTTTTTTTTTAAATCAAAAGAAACCAACATCCATAATAAATAAATGGTTAATTATTTCATATTATATAACTAATTTATACATCTCATCCTTTTAATCTAACTTAATATTTACACATGAAAAACCTTAAAAGGTTAAATCATTTTGGTGAACCTAACTTACTTCAAATATTGATTTAAACAATAGTTTGTATATTCCAAAAAAATGTTCAATAAATTAGGGATGCATAATTATAAAAAAAAAAAATTAGATGACCTAGATAATTAAATCAATTACATATTATATTTTAAATTTATTTAAATATTGTAAAGAAACCCTAGATTCAAACAATCCTAGTTCAAAAAAACCCTAACCCTAAACACACTTAAAATTTCTATCCTTTTTATATTTATAATATAATTTTAGATTCACAAATATCTTATAATTTTTATTTCATATAACATTGATCATAATGATAGAAGAAATTAATCAACTTTTATTGCAAAGTTTAAAACTTTCATTTACATGCTTGTTCCCTTTAATTCGGAATGAACTCATAAAATACATAAACACATGTATAGATGATGTTTAGTATCAATTTAAATATATCTCATATTTCATATAATGTTATCTTTCTCCTATGTGGAATTACATTAACAATCAAACCCATACAAACATTGAGGATTTAGCACATAAGCTAACAATTATGTTTCAAGTTTCAATGTCATATCTTATGCTTAAGAAAGGATATCTTTCTCCTCCTCATCTCCATGAGGGTGATAGCTACTTTCCTTCTAACCAGGTCCATGCTATCATTCCTAGATGAGATGAATTATCCTATACCAATGTCACTATTCCACATACTCAACCTATTTACACCTCTTCCCTACAAGGTGTGTGCCTACATGTTCAATCAAAAATAACTAGGGTTTATACTTGTGAGACTCTAAATGATCAAATTATTAGTATAAGAAAGAAAATTTCCAGATTATAAAATCAAAATCAACTATTAAATGAAAATATTACAATAGTGTAAAATAAATTTTCAAGACAAAGGCCTCTAGAACACAATAGTGTAAACCATGTATATGCATTTTTCACCTAGTCAATTTGTGTCAAATAATGTTACATATCTAGATCATAAATCACAACAAAGTAAATCTACAAATAGTGATTCAAAAAACATTCAAATATCAAATAAGAAATCTAGTGAGATAATAAAGGACATGATTAAATCTAAGTTGATCAACCTACATCCTCTACACCCAATGAGGAGATCCAAATATTTTTGTGCATATCACAAAATGCATGGGAACCATACAAATTCATGTTTCACATTGTAAATTAAAATACAATAAATAATGGATACATATGACTCACATAGTTACACATCATATAAACAACATACATTACCACATCTACCAATTCAAGAAGGGTCAAATTGATAAATAGTACAAAAATGGGTACCAAAGCATAAATAAAAAAGATAAGGTTCTAAAAACATAATAAAACTAAGAAATAGTATAACAAGTGTTGTTAAATAAAATAAATATACCTATCCAAAATGAGGCTCAACATTCAATATGGTATAATTTTGGTCAAAAGTATCAACAATAATTTGATTATCATGGTTAAGCTTTGAGCAAGCAAGCCCAAGACATTGCTTCTCCCGTTCTAGTAGTTGATAATATTGGTCAACAGGGTTTGGGATTTATATAACATCCTAAGGTACATTAGTCACAGATATAGTTTCTCAAAGCAAAACATCCAGATACACAAGATGTTACATAAAGATAAAAAAAAATTAAGTTGTAAATTCAAAATCATGCTACAAAAATAAGCATTATAAAAATAGATTTTATAGTAAAAGAGCCTCCACAACACCATAGGTCTATAATAAGCACAATTTTAAAGGGAAAAATCATAATCAATTTGCCAAAGCATAATTTAGAAAGGTCAACTCTACAGTATGAGGCAATTCCCTCTAGCACACTAGGTTATTATGATTCCAATGATGAATAATACTCATAATACTAATGCAACAACATTCAATTATAGCATTATAATCACACTGCATGAGATATTATCATTCCTATTTTTGACACAGGCCACAATGATAGTGAGTTTCCCATAAAAACCATAAGTTATTATGGTTCTTACCCTTGTACATACTTCTTTATTCACTCTTGATCCTTGTACATATTTTATTTTCATTTACTTATACATAGCTTATTTCCAAAAAACATAAAAATATTAAAAAATATCAAAATACAAAAAAACAAATATTACTCAAAAAACACAAAAATTTTAGATTATATGCATTCTTATGTTTACATTTATATTACTTGATAGATATTACATATTGCTAGATATCTTAGTATAGTTAGTTTTATCATACATTATATACTTCACTTATTCTTGTTGAGTACTTACAGATTATATATAGGACCCCAATCCACTACACTAATCCAAACTTGCTATCATATACCCACTAGGGGCATATACACCGATCTAGGTTTATTCATTTAATACAATCACCCTCTCAGGGGAATGTCCTACATAGTTTCTAATACCAGTTTCTATCCTTAAATTATATACATTCAAGTTTATGCATTGATATATCTTGATATTGATCATTACTACTCATTTCTTAAATTTTTGCCAACTATCACTAGTTAGACTTAACATATATGCATCCTCTCATTTACATAGATTTGTACTACATAGTTATACATGATTTCATTTTCATTTTTCCTATATTAGAATTGATTATGTTTCCTATCCTTCTTCCATTTTGATTGCATTTGAATATACCATTGTTATTTGGATCTACACAACTTCTATGCTTGTATGCCTTGGACATGTGTCCATGTACCTTATGTGTGTTTTCCTAATTGTATATTCATTTATTTAAACATGTCCTTATATGTGAATCTAATCAAAATTACTTGTTTCTTGTATATGTGGACATTTAAACATGTCCTTATATGTCTGCATTCTCATATTTAGTGGCATGTGTCCATGTACCTTGTATTGTGTCCCCTTAGCCTAATTTTTTATGCCTCGTGTGTTTTTTTATATGTTTCCTTGTATGCATATTCACCATGACACTTGTGTTTATTTATTATACATACACTAGTTTTCAATGCCATGAGGGGCCTCATACATCTACCCTTCCTACTTGGGTGCCATGATGGACATTATGCCCTATCCCTCTAGCTAGATACTCAGATTTTATATTATACACATTGATTACATCTATATTGACACCCTTTTCTAGTGTTATATTATAACATACATCTTACATGACATACTTATGCTCAGATTTTTTTGCTTTCCAATGTTATGTTTGCACATTGTATTGGAATATCATGTAGTTATCACATATATGCTCTCACTAAAATATTTTATAGAGATAGTTATTTTAAGGATAGTTATTACACATGTTATACAACTACACTCAAAATAAGGTCCATTCATAGGGGTTTGTCATAGAGACCAGGCTCCTACATTATTATTCACATATCATTTTTAGCACATATGCTTAATTTTAGAAATCAAACATAGGAAAAAATAGGGACTTAGAAAGTAATTTAGATCACCCAAATTTTAGACCAGATAGATATTAACACCCAAACTGGGACAATAGTGCCATAGGGCATTACTTTCCACTACATGGTACTAATGTCTACTATCCCTAGCTTCAGGGTTGTCCAAATTAGCTAGATCAATCCACCAGATACAATACATAATTACATAGGTATAGTCTTAGGTTTGATGTTTATATTCAAATTTTTCTCATATACACTCAACTCAGCTCAGACTCATATTATTTTCTTAGATTTAAGGGCATAATTCATGAAATGATCTCTCCCACATTCAATTCAATTACATAAATATAGTATTAAATACTCAATTCAAAATTATTATACTTAGGTATTAGATTTGGGTCATGTATGCAGCACATAGCTTCCATATGTTTAGTTACACATAGGTTGATTAGATAGAATGGAAAACTCCATGTTATTATCTATGTTTCATGTACTTGTTATAATATTCTAGGTTATCACTAGTTTCATGCTTTACTCCATGTATAGTGGTTGGCATTTTGAAGTCATCTAGAGCCACCTAATGTATGCAAGTAGAAGCAAAATTAACATACATAGTTAAATATACCTAATTATATAATTTCAACACTTTTCATAGTTTAGTTTTAGATGTGTTTACTTCACACAAGTGGGTAGTGATGGATTCATGGCCTACTTGAGTTCTTGAGCTACCCAAATGAGAGGGTTAAACACACTTATAATCTTATCCAAGATATTCACATACCATGATCCACTAAGAAAGGGTGGGCAATGATGGAGTCAAAATCAGATTGAGTTCTTGATACACCCATATGAGGATTGAGCAACCTATTAGCTCAGTCCAAGTTATTCAATGATTTGATCATTGTGAAAACTCACACACACATGATTTGTCACTAGGTTCATGTATTGGTTCACATACCCAATGAGGTGTATATATTCCTTTCCTCTCTCTTTACTAGATTTTACTTGGTTACTTTATTCAACATAGTCTTTTGCTTTGATAATCTCTGAAGGAATAATTTTTGTATGTTTCATTATAATTCATTGCTTTAGAGCATGTTTCACATACGTAGACCTATATTTACATACGTAGACCCATATTCACATACTTAGACTCAGGTACATAGGCTTCCCTTCTTAGGTAAGTCTAATCATGCTTCTTTTTTTATTTTATACTAGTCATTTCACTTTGTTGCATTTCTAGCATAAAGGGCATGGGCAAATGTAATCACCTAAAAGTGGTATTTGGATGCTAATAGTGTTATTTGAGACAACCTATTCCTAGCTTAGACCTGGACCTATCTTATATCATTTATCACACATTTACATCCATTGTGTAGACCACATACATCTTATATTAGGTCAAACACAGTCCCATAACAAATTTCCTAGATCCCAACCTAGTGTACCCAGTAGTTTATCAATTAGATGCTAGCACCACATTACAGACATTGAATCCACATGGTGCTAGTATCCCCAACTTGGTGCTAGTGGCCATCACCCTAACTATCTCAAATAGATACATTTTCAAATGTGTTTCCCTCTTGAGGTCAACCTAAGTGCATTTTATTATTTGCATAGACTACATACTTCTATAAATACAAGACTATTGACTAGATGGAAAATATATGCAAAAGCATGTCTAAATAAGAAACAAGTTGAAAAAAAATAATGTATTTTATCCCTATTCTACCTTAATTATACATATTATAATATACACCAACCCTAATCCCCTATTTTAAATATTTCAAAGCTCAAGCACACTTAATGCATTTAAGACCATTCTCATTCTAACACTCACTTGCACTTGTACCAAGCACTAGGTGGGAGAACTACATCAGGCTTGATTCCTCCTCAGAGTGTTGGTATGTAGGAAACTCTCTTCATAGTGGGGTGTCGAGGACATCTAACCTATCCTACTAAAGAACTGACCTTTTTAGCTCTTGCCATGCTTGTAAGGAGGATTAGGGTTTGTACACTAAATTAGGTTTTTTATGCACAATATAGAGGTCTAAATTTCATGCACATAGGAATAGAACCTAGAAACATAGGCATAAGTTCTCCCAAAAAATAGGAATAGTCTTGCAAAGAGGACACTAGCACCACTTTAAGGACACTATAGTAGTATGACATTATATCTAGGTGGGGTACTACTATCTAGTGAATAATCAAATCATGGGACCCTGTTGACAACACTCAGACCTATCCATAACCCAATTTTTAGAACCTATATCATATGTGATAATCAATTTCTAGATAAGTATCTATTTATACATATTTTTAAAAACACAAAATAACTACAAATCCATAACAACTTAGTGGTTAATTATTGTATATTATTCTATTTTATTTTTAAAAACACAAAATAACTACAAATCCATAACAACTTAGTCATTTTTTATTTACACATGAAAAACATTTTATTTTGCCTAGGAAATGTAAGCTTAAAGAGGCATAATTTAAAATGAAAACATTACTGCCCTTATAAGTAATTCTACTAGAAAAAATAACCTCACTATTTAGTTTGATAAAGTAATTAAATCCTTTAAAATACAAAGAAAGGAAGCTAAAATGGAGGAATATTTAAAGCATCAAAATTTGATTCTTAGATGGTTCATGTGGGAGAATTCCTCATTAAAGTATATCAAAACCTTTTTTTAATAGAATAACCATCAACATAGTATGATTGATCATAAGGAGATGGAAAATTAGGTGAAGAGACTTAGATATAGAGTCTTTATATTCGAGCAAGAAAAAAATGAGATGAAAGATAATATTAGAATTCTTGTAGTTGTGATAAAAGCATTCATGAAAGATATTTTAGCTACAATTGAGTTTCTTAGGATACTATTGTTGGACATATTCATTGATGTATGAAGGTTTGTCATTGATATCAAATGAAGAATGTACTTTCAAGCATTAATGACAACGGTATTGAGTTGAATAGACTTGTTTCAAAGATTCATGGAGTTTTGTGTGTACTTTGAATGACTATGAAAATACAAGAACATTCATATCAATGTCTTTGCTCACATGGTTATCTTGATAGATATGACTAAGTACACAGGTGGATGTTAACAACATTTGCATATATCTCTTTTGGTCTATGTTCTAAGTCATAAGGATGAGTAGATAAAATGTTACAAATGCATAAGGTTGTTCCTTAGCTAAAAGTCTACTAAGTTTCATACTTAATCAATTTTGTACCTTTGCATTTGTCTAAGGAATTCTTTGAAGAAAGTGGTTCAGTGAATTCTTTTGAGAAAATAGTTTAGATTTTGTTAGAAAAAATTTCCACAACAATGTTTTTGAAGGAAATGAGTACAATTTGGAATTATTTTGGAGAAAGTATTTTGGTGAATTCTTTCAAAAAAATGGCCAACTCTTTGTCGAAAAAATTGTCCTAAATAAAATTTTTGAAGGGATCTTTTTAGAATGCCGAAGGGTAAGTGAACTATTCAAAGTTTTTGATGGATACTTTACAAAAGTTCCAAATGGATATTTTCAAAATTCTAAAGGGCATGTGATCCAAACAAAAATCCTAAAGGGTACTTTGCAAAAGTTTTGAAGGGCATGTGACCCAAACAAAAAATTTGAAAGGTACTTTGCTAAAGCTCCAAAGGGTATGTGATCCAAACAAAAGTTCTGAATAGGTCACTTACAAAAGTCCCAAAGCACACTTTCAAAAGAAGGACATTGATGAATTATTTTAGAGAAAATTTCTAAGATAGGTGGACACTTAAAAAAATCTTGAAGGATACTTTCAGATGGAAAGGACACTTAAAAAGTTCTTGAAGGATACTTTCAGATGGAATGGACTAATAAAAAAAATTTGAAGGATATTTTAGAAAAAATATAAATCACTTACAACATTACCAAAGGATAAGTGTGGAGTCTCATAGGGTATTTTCAAAAGTGACAGAGGATCAAGGTTAGTTAAAGGTCAAGAAAGTTATAAGGGATCAAAGGAGCAAAAGAAATACATGAATGTCAAAGAAAATGAGATGAGGTCAACATACTAAAGGATAATGACCTAGTCAATGTAAAGAGCATGCATCTTTAATGATCCAATAATGCATGGAAACTAGGATTGAAAAGATCTAATAGAGTGAGTGAATCCAAAGTTTAAAGGTAATCTTAAAGGTTAATGGCATAGTTATAGAGTTAAATTCCAAGCATGTCTTACAAGATCTAACAAAGCAAAAGTATTCTAAAGGCTCATGATGAAGTGAGATGATATAAGGAGCTCAACACTTAACCAATGTGTTAAGTAAGTAAAAACATTTGAAGAATCAAAAAAGTGAGGTAGTTACAAAAATCTTGTGCAATGGTTGAATAAAATCAATAGTCAATTTTTTTAATAACTATGAGATAAAATGACTCATCATAGATTCATTCCAATTGTGTGAATGTTGTATATGAAGTGACAAGGGCAAAATTTGAAGAGGCTCAAAGAATGGAAGTCAAATAGTCATTTACATGGAATGAGAAGAGACAAGTAATGAATGCAAATTTATAAAGTAAAGAGACTCATTTAAGTTTTGATTGATGCAAAATTCTAAAGTGACAAAGAGTAGGGAAGAAAAATAATCATTTTTGGAATGAGAGGAGTCGAGAGGAGTCAAGTTGTAGATGTAGAAATATGAGACTCATCTAAGCATAAGGGAGTAATGGTCAAATTAGAGAATACCAGAGTGGCAAATAGATAAATTTATACATAGAGAAAGGGTACGATATGAAGATCACACAAGAGTGTGTTGATTGAGAAATGAGTATTTGTAAATTAGACATGCAAAAAATAATAGAAACTTGGATTCTTTTGTGAATTTGATTCATGAATTTGAAGTGTAAATGTCTAATTGGTTGGTTCCATCAAATTAATCAATGTTGGTACTCATTATAGGGAGTGGGTACTTCCTTATATTTGGTGCTCTTAAAATAAGGGATTGGTGTTTCCTTGGGATGGGTGTCCTTAAATTTAACTGGTGAGGTTCAGTCAGTGACATAAAATTTATGAGGCTAGATTAGAATAGTAGCTTCTAGCAGCATTCTCACCATGGTTTTTCCCTTTGGGTTTCTATATATAAATTTGGTGTTGTGTGTTATGATTTTGTGTATGTGATATCTTTTATTTATTTATTTAATATTTTATATGTTTAAAATTCATATTAAAATGTGTAATTAATTTAATTTTGAGACTATTGATTCATCCCCCCCTCTCAGTAGATAGGTGTGTTCAATAATTGGTATTAGAGCCAAGGTTTTCAAAAGAGAAGCTTAATCAACTTAGGTTGATCTTGGAGTTTAAACATAAAATGGCCAGTCATGAAGGAACTTCATGAAATAAGGCACCTTTGTTTGATGGGTTTAACTATGCCTTTTAGAGCATAAGGATGGAAGTGTATTTGACTTCCTTGGGGTTTGATTTCTGGATGTCTATTGAGAATAGATAAATACTCCATACTATTTATCCTACTGATCAGGTAATGAAGAAGGCATGTGAAAACAATGTTAAAGAAAAAAATTATATTCTTTGTGGATTGTCAAACAATGAGTTTTTCAAAGTCATGCATTGTCATAGTGTAAAGGACATATGGATCAAATTAAAGAGTATATATGAAGGATATGATAGTAAAACAAGCTAAGCTTCAAACACATAAGGGACAATTCAAGAGCCTCAAGATGTGTGAGGAAGATAAGACTGCAGATTACCTCTTTAGGGTAGATTAGATTGTAAATGCAATCAGATGACTTGGAGAGACAATGGATGAATTATTCATTATCAAAAAAGTTTTAAGATCTCTGACAACAAAGTATGATTCTAAATTTTTTGCCATTGAAGAAGCAAGAGATCTAAACAAGCTCACAATAGATGAGTTACATGAAAATTTCACTACATATGAGATGAGGCTGGGAGATGCAAAGTCATCTAAGAGAGAAGTTGCTTTTAAAGTTTCTAAGTAGGTAGAAGAAGAAGCTCCTAATTCTAAATCTAAGGAGGTTGATGATGTAGAGGCCAATTTCATCATAAAATTGAAGAAGGGCTCAAGAAAATACAAAGTTAAGTTACCCTTCAAATTTTTCAATTATGGAAAGATAGGTCACTTTGATACTAAATGTCCACATAAAAGGAAGGATGACTCTGATTTAGCTGATAAAAATCAAAAGGAGAAATCCTATTACCCCAAGAAGAAGAAAATCTTCTTTAAGAATAAAAAGGGGCTATACTCAAAAGAAGATAGTAAATCAATTGATGACAGTAGTAGTTCAAGTGATGAGCATGATAATGTTGGCATGGCCAAACAAAATGAAGTTCTATTAATGACTTATTAATCAACTTCTTTATGCCAAGAAGAAGAGGACTTAGATGATGATGAAGAAGAAGGAAAAATACATCTATAATGTGAACTCATCTATGCTTTAAAATAAATTGATAAGGGTACAAAAGAAAATTCTATACAAAATAAGCTTAGTCAAAAAGAGTTTAAGAAATTAAATAAAATAAATGAGAAATCAGATCAAATGATAGTGAGTTTGAAGACCCAAGTCGAGGAGGCAAAGAGGATAGAGGATGTGGTCAAAACTGATTTTCAAGCAAAATCCTTGGAATGATTGAAGATGGAGGAAGAAATAATGGACCTAAGAGAAAATAAAAAAAAGTCCAAAGAACAAATTGATAAAGGCTTGAAATTGAAAGGAGGATTTTCAATACTGGATGAGATGATCAGCTCACAAAAGCCTCTCAAAGAAAAATTAGGTATTGGGTATGAGAAAGGCAAGAGTCCCATGTTGAATACAACTATGAATCTATATGAAAACTTCAAGGTAGCATCAAAATCAAGAATCAAAAAAGAATAAAATCACATTCCTAAAGAGAAGAAGAAAAGCAATAAATCTGTTCCTACAAAGACTAAGGTTGTTGATAGAAAAAACAAGATAACAACAAGGAACATGAAAAAGACAAAGTTCATAAGACCTCCTTTATATTCCCAAAGGATAATGATAACCAGGTATTCTTCATCATTTTATGGTTATTGTTATAGTTTTAATCAATTTGGCCATAAAGCAATTGATTTCAAGATTATACCTCAGATAAGGATAAGTTTCTTAAGTAAGAATTCATTTACCCCTTTGCTAGATCTATATGTTTTATGCTACAACTGTAATAATTTTGGGCATATAACAAAGCATTATAGAACAAATCTTGTTAAATCAAAGTCTAAGAATGAAAAAATGTTTGAGACTCCTAAAGTGAACAAAGGCTCACAAATCAATGACAACAAATAAAAGTATAGTCAAGAAACCCAAGGAGATATGGAAAAATAAAAACTAGTTTATGATCACCCAAACAACACTACATGATAAAGAGAAAAATTTATGGGTCATAGATAGTGGTTTCTCAAAGCATATGACTGGTGACAATAGTAAGTTCACCAAATAGAGCTGATGAAAGGAAGGGATTTTTAGCTTGGGAGATAATATTGTAGTCAAAATTAGAGGCAAAGGAACCTTATACAATAATGGCAAGCTCCTTACACATGATGTTCTTTATGTTAAAGGAATAAAACATAATCTACTGAGTGTCAATAAATTATGTGATAATGGATATAAAGTCATATTTGATGATGAATTTTGTGAATTAATAATTTCTATAAAAACTATTGTACAAGGAAAAAGGACTAAGAGTAACATATATAATATGATTTAAGTAAATGATACAAATTATCTCATGGTAAAGATTAATCAGAGTTGGTTATGGCATAAAAGGATGGGTCATGTTAACTTTGATTATTTAGTCAAAGTAAGTTCTAAAAAGTGTGTAAGACACATGCCTAAGATAACCAAGCCTATTGACACAACGTGTAGAGAATGTCAACTCAATAAATAGACTAGGGTCTCATTCCAAACTAAAGAATATGCAACTATAAAACCTCTACAGATAGTTCATATTAATCTTTGTAGACCAACCAAGACAAGAGGTTCCAAAGGAGTGTATTATTTCATGTTGTTCATACATGACTACACTAGAATGACATGGGTAACCTTCTTAAAGGACAAGTCTCAAGCCTTTGAGAGATTCAATATTTTTAGAGTCATGGTTGAAAATGAAATTGATAGAAAGAACAAGTGCCTCAGATCTGACAAAGGTGGTGAATTCACTTCAAATGAGTTCATAGACTAATGTGAAAAGCATGGAATTAAGAGACAATACTCTACTTCAAGAACTCCATAGAAAAATGGATTTATTGAAAGGAAGAATAGGACCATCAAGGAGATGGCTAGAACAATGTTGAAAGAAGTCAACTTGTCATATGGTTATTAGAGAGAAGCAGTCTAGATAATAGTATACATCTTGACTAGAGTCCAAATGAGATTAAATAGTGACAAGACCCCATATAAACTATGGTATGGAAATCCTAATTCAGTAAAGTATTTTAGAGTGTTTGGAAGTAGATGCTACATTTGAAGGAAAGAGAAAGAGCTAAGTAATTTTGAGTCAAAATGTGATGAGGGAATATTCCTTAGTTATTCCACTCATAACAAAGCCTATGTTTGCTACAATAAAAGACTACATAAGCTAGTGGAAAGCATCCATGTTAAATTTGAAGAGATCTTCAAAGAAGAAACTAAACCTATAAAAGAGATCAAAATTGAAGAACTAAAAGAAGAAGCTGAGGATGAAATATTAGATAATGAAGAAGAGATAAAGAGGACTAAAAATGTACCCTCAAGGTTTGTTCAAAAGGATCATCCTAAGGAGAATATCATTGGCAACAAGAATGAAGGAGTCCAAACAAGGACAAGGGTAGCAATGAGAAAATAATAGGTAAGTTTTGCTTTACTGTCTGAAATTGAGCCCAAAAGCTATGCTGAGGCTAGTAAAGATGAGAATTAGTAAAATTCCATGGCTGAGGAACTAAGTCAAATAGAAAAGAATAAACCCTAGTAGGTATTTCTAAGACCCATAAACAAGAATGTCATAGGCACAAAATAGGTCCTTAAAAACAAGTTGAATGAAGATGGAGTTGTGAGAAACAAAGGTAGACTTATTTGTAAAGGATATGCTCAAGTAGAAGAAATAGACTTTGAGGAGCCATTTACCTCAGTGGTAAGATTGGAAGGCATCAAAATGTTTTTAGCATTATCAGTCTTTAAGAAGTTTAAAGCCTATCAAATAGATGTTAAGTCAACTTTCCTAAATTAAACCTTGGAAGAAGAAGTCTATATTGAATAACCTAAAGGTTTTCAGCTAATAGATGAAGAAGACTATGTGTGCAAACTAAAGAAAGCACTCTATGGTGTAAAACAATCACCTAGAGCATGATATTCAATACTAGATCAATATTTGCAATAATAAGGATTTATCAAAGGATGTGTAGACAGTAATTTGTATGTGAAGTCTAAAAATGGACATATGTTGATCATAGTTTTCTATGTTGATGACATCATTTTTGGTGGCAGTAGCAATAATATGTGCAAAGAATTAGCAAATCAAATGCAAAAGGAGTTTGAAATGTTCATGCTAGGAGAACTTTCATGTTTTCTTGGTCTATAAGATGTACAATCCAAAGAAGGGATATTCATATCCCAGAATAAGTATGCAAAGGATATGCTCAAGAAATTTGATATGGAAGACAATAAACCAATTACACTCCCATGATAACTAGATGTAAATTGACTAAAGGTTATGAATATCCTAAAGTGAATCATACAATGTATAGGTCTATGATTGGTAGTTTTTTATATCTCAGTACATCAAGACTAAACATCATGCAAGATATATGTATGGTTGTTAGATTCTAGGCTGCACTAAAAGAAACACATGTAAATTTATTAAAGATAATCTTCATATATATCAAAATAATAATAGACTATGGCTTATGGTATCCTTCAAGTGATGATTTCACTTTGACAACATACGCAGATGTTAATTGGGTAGGAAGCATAAATGATAGAAGTACTAGTGGTGGTGCATTCTTCCTTGGTAACAAACTTATTTCATGGCTGAGTAAAAAACAAGAATTAGTTACACTATCTATAATAGAAGTAGAATATGTTGTAGTAGTGGCATGTTGCACTCAAGTGTTTTGGATGAAGCAGTCACTAAAAGATATTAAAGTGGAGTTCAAAGGACTAATTCCCATTCTATGTGACAATTCAAGTGCTATAAATATATCCAAGAATCTAGTGATGATCTCCAAAATAAAGCACATATCAATAAAGTATTACTTTTTGAGAGAGAAGGTTGGTGATCAAGAGGTCAAAATGGAATACGTTCCAATAAAAGATCAAATTGTAGACGTATTCACTAAACCTTTATCTAAGGACCAATTTGAAAAGTTGAGACATTAATTGGGAGTGATAGCTCCTACACCGCATCATTAGTTATTAGTGATTAGGCATGTCTCCAGGGGGAGTATAAAAGGAACATCACTAACTCTTGGAAGAAGAAGAGTTTATGAAATTGTTTCATAGTCTAAAGGAGGAGCTTCTCATAAATTATTCTTATCTTATAAGTCTAAGGATCAGAACAATGTCATACCTGAAGAAGTTCACTTTCGATGGAGCTAGTTGACTTTGTGGTAGAGATGCTTTGTCATTAATGTTAAAAGGGGATAAAATATCAAGATGTAGGTGCAAAATAGATATTTTTCTACTTTGCAGAGGATGTTTTTACCATCAATGACAAAGCGGGAGATTGTTGGACATACTCATTGATGTCAAATAAAGAATGTATTTTTAAGCATTAATGCCAAAGGTGTTGAGTTGAACAAACTTTTTACAAATCTCCATGGAGTTGTGTGTGTACTTTGAATGACTATTAAAATATAAGAATAATCATATGAATGTCTTTGCTCACATGGTTATCTTGATAGATATGGTTGAGTACACAGGTGGATGTTAACAACATTTTCATATATCTCTTTGTGGTCTATGTTCTAAGTCATAAGGATTAGTAGATTAAATGTTACAAATGCATAAGGTTGTTCCTCAGCTAAAAGTCTACTAAGTTTCTATACTTAATCAATTTTGCACCTTTGCATTTACCCAGGGAATTCTTTTAGAGAAAGTGGTTTAATGAATGCTTTCAAGAAAATGGTTTAGACTTTGTCAGACTAAATGTCTACAACAAAGTTTTCAAAGGAAATGAGTGCAATTTGGAATTATTTTAGAGAAAGTGGTTTAGTGAATTCTTTCAAAAAAATGGCTAAGTCATTGTCATAAAAATTGTCCAGAATAAAAGTTCTAAAGGGATCTTTTCAAAATGCCAAAAGGTAAGTTAACCATTCAAAGTTTTTGAAGGGTACTTTACAAAAATTTTGAAGGGTTCTTTTCAAAATTATGAAGGGCATCTGACCAAAATAAAAATATTGAAGAGTAATTTTCCAAAGTTCTGAAGGGCATGTGACCCAAATAAAAATTACAAAAGGTACTTTGCTAAAGCTCTTAAGGGCATGTGATCCAAACAAAAGTTCTAAATAGGTCACTTATAAAAGTCCCGAAGGACACTTTTAGAAGAAGGACATTGATGAATTCTTTCAAAAAAATTATGTAAGGCAGGTGGACTCAATTTCATATTGTAAATTAAAAATTAATTGTTCTTTGCTCATTGCTACCCTTCTCCTTGTTTGGACTCCTTCATTCATGTTGCCAATGATCTACTCCTTAGAATGATCCTTTTGAACAAACCTTGAGGGTGTATTTTTAGTCCTCTTATCTCTTATTCATTATCTAATATTTTCAAACTTATTGCAAAGCTCCATGGAGTTGTGTGTGTACTTTGAATGACTAAGAAAATACAAGAATAGTCATATGAATGTCTTTGCTCACATGGTTATCTTGATCGATATGGCTAAGTACATAGGTAGATGTTAACAACATTTAGATATATCTCTTTGTGGTATATGTTCTAATTCATAAGGATGAGTAGATAAAATGTTACAAATGCATAAGGTTGTTCCTCAGATAAAAGTCTACTAAGTTTCCATACTTAGTTATTTTTGCACCTTTGTATTTGTCTGAGGAATTATTTTGGAGAAAGTGGTTCAACAAATTCTTTTAGGAAAATTCTTAAAACTTTGTCCAACAAAATGTCTGCAATAAAGTTTTTGAAGGAAATGAGTTCAATTTAGAATTCTTTTAGATAAAATGGTTTTGTTAATTCTTTCAAAAAAATGGTTGTCTTTGTCAGAAATATTATCTTGAACAAAAATTTTGAAGGCATCTTTCAAAATGAATAAGGGTAAGTGAACCGCTCAAATTTTTCGAAGGGTACTTTACAAATGTTTTGAAGGGATATATTCAAAATTTTGAGGCGTATGTGACCCCAAAAAAAAATATTGAAGAGTACTTTGCCAAAGTTTCGAAGGGCATATGACCCAAACAAAAATTTTGAAAGTTACTTTGCTAAAGCTCTAAAGGGCATGTGATCCAAACAAAAGTTTTTAATAGGTCACTTATAGAAGTCCCAAAGGACACTTTCAAAATAAGGACATTGATTAATTCTTTTAGAGAATTTGTCTAAGGTAGGTGGGCTTAATTTTAGATAGTAAAGAAAACTTGCCTATTATTTGCTTATTATTTCCCTTCTCCTCATTTGGACTCCTTCATTCATGTTGCCAATGATCTACTCCTTAGGGTGATCCTTTTGAACAAACCTTGAGGGTGCCTTTTCAATCTTCTTTAATCTTATTCATTAGTTGATATTTACAAACTTGTTGTATAACTCCATGGAGTTTGTGTACTTTGAATGACTATGAAAATACAAGAATAGACATATGAATGTCTTTGCTCACATGTTTATCTTGACAGATATGGCTAAGTACAGATGTGGATGTTAACAACATTTTCATATATCTCTTTGTGGTCTATGTTCTAAGTCATAAGGATGAGTAGAGAAAATGTTACAAATGCATAAGGTTATTTTTCAGCTAAAAGTCTACTAAGTTTCTATACTTAGTCAATTTTGCACCTTTACATTTGTCTAAGGAATTCTTTTAGATAAAGTGGTTCGATGAATTATTTTGGGAAAATGGTTTAGGCTTTGTTAGACAAAATGTCCATAACAAAGTTTCTAAAGGAAATGAGTGCAATTTGGAATTCTTTTGGAGAAAGTGGTTCGGTGAATTATTTTAGAAAAATGGCTAAGTCTTTTCAAAGGGATCTTTTCCAAGTGCCGAAGGGTAAGTGAACTGTTCAAATTTTTTGAAGGGTACTTTAAAAAAAAATTGAAGGGATATTTTTAAATTTATAAAGGGCATTTGACCCAAAAAAAATCTTGAAGGGTACTTTACCAAAGTTATGAAGGGCATGTGACCCAAACAAAAATTCCAAAAGGTACTTTGCTAAAGCTCTGAAGGGCATGTGATCCAAACAAAAGTTTTGAATAGGTCACTTATAGAAGTCCCAAAGGACACTTTCAAAAAAAGGACATTGATGAATTCTTTTGAAGAAATTGTCTAAGGCAGGTGAGCTCAATTTAAGATAGTAAATCAAAACTTACATGTTCTTTGCTCATTACTTCCCTGCTCCTCATTTGGACTCCTTCATTCATGTTGCTAATGATATAATCCTTAGGATGATCATTTTAAACAAACCTTAAGGGTGCATTTTCAGTCCTCTTTATCTCTTATTTATTATCTAATATTTAAAAACTTGTTGTAGAGATCTATGGAGTTATGTGTGGACTTTGAATGGATATAAAAATACAAGAATAGTCATATGAATACCTTTGCTCACATGGTTATCTTGAAAAATATGGATAAGTACACAGGTGGATGTTAACAACATTTGCATATATCTCTTTGTGATCTATGTTCTAAGTCATAAGGATGAGTAGATAAAATGTTACAAATGCATAAGGTTGTTTGTTAGCTAAAAGTCTACTAATTTTCCATACTTAGTCAATTTTACACCTCTACATTTATCTAGGGAATTCTTTTAGAGAAAGTGGTTCAGGAAAATGGTTTAGACTTTGTCGGAAAAAATGTCTGCAACAAAGTTTTTGAAGGAAATGAGTGCAATTTGGAATTCTTTTGGAGAAAGTGGTTTGGTGAATTATTTCAAAAAAAAGGTTAAGTCTTTGTCAAAAAAATTGTCCCAAACAAAATTTCCAAAGGGATCTTTCCAAAATGTTGAAGGGTAAGTGAACCATTCAAAGTTTCTAAAGGGTACTTTACAAAAATTTTAAAGGGATATTTTCAAAATTTTGAAGGGCATGTGACCCAAATAAAAATCCCAAATGGTACTTTCCCAAAGCTCTGAAGGGCATGTGACCTTAACATAAATTCTGAAAGGTACTTTGCTAAAGCTTTAGAGGGCATGTAATCTAAACAAAATTTCTAAATAGGTCACTTATATAAATCTCAAAGGACACTTTCAAAAGAATGACATTGATGAATTATTTTGGATAATTTTTCTAAGGTAGGTGGACACATACAAAATTCCCAAAGGATACTTTCATATGGAGAGGAAACTTACAAAGTCCCTGAAGGATATTTTTAGATGGAATGGACTCTTAAAAAGTTTTTAAAGTATATTTCAAAATAAATATAGGTTACTTGTAACATTGTTGATGGATAAGTGTGGGGTCTCATAGGGAATTTTTAAATATATTGAAGGATCAAGGTGAGTTAAAGGTTGAGAAAGTTTGAAGGGATCAAAGGATCAAAAGTAATACATGAATGCTGAAGAAAATGAGATGAGGTCAACATACTAAAGGATAATGACCTAGTCAATTTAAATAACATACATCTTGAATGATCCAATGATGCATAGAAACTAGGACTGAGAAGATCCAACAGAGTGAGTGAATCCAAAGTTTAAAGGTACTCGAAGTTTAATGGCATAATGGTGGAATTAAATTCCAAGCATGTCTTGAAATATCTAATGAAGTAAAATTATTCTAAAGACTCAAGATGTAGTGAGATGATATAAGGAGCTTGACACTTAACCAATATGTTAAGTAAGGAAAAACATTCAAAGAAATGAAAAAGTGAGGTAGTTACAAAAATCTGGCATGATGGTTAAGAAAATCAATGGTCAATTTTTTGAATAATTGTGAGATAAAACAACTAATCATAGATTCATTCCAATTTTGTGAATGTTGTATATGAAGTGACAAGGTTAGAATTCAAAGAGGCTTAGAGAATGGAAGTCAAATAATCATTTTCTTAGAATGAGAAGAGACAAGCAATAAATGCAAAATGTATAAAGTAAAGAGACTCATCTAATTTTTGATTGATACAAAATTCCAAACTGACAAAGGGTAGGGAAGAAAAATAGTCATTTTTTCATGTTTGGAATGAGAGGAGTTGAGAGGAGTCAAGCCATAGATGCACAAATATGAGACTCATCTAAGCATAGAGGAGTAATGGTTGAATTGGAGAATACCAAAGTGTCAAACAAATAAATTTAGACATAGATAAAGGGTGTAGGAAGAGTGAAGATCACATAAGAGTGTGTTAAATGAGAAATGAGTAGTTTCAGATTGAATATGCAACCAAGAATAGAAACTTAGATTATTTTATGAATCTGATTCATGAATTTGAAGTGAAAATGTTTGATTGGTTGGTGCCATCAAATTAAGCCAGGTTGGTGCTTAGTATATGGAGTGGGTGCTTCCTTAGATTTGGTGCTCTTAAAATAGGGGATTGGTGTTTCCTTGGGATGGGTGTCCTTAAATATAACCAGTGAGGATTAGTTAATGAGACAAACTTTATGAGGTTGGATTAGAATAGAAGATTCTAGCAGCATTCTCATTTTGGTTTTTTCCTTTAGGTTTCCATGTATAAATCTGGTGTTGTGTGTTGTGCTTTCATGCATGTGATATATTTCATTTATTTATTTAATATTGAATATGTTTAAAATTCATCTTGAAAATTGTAAGTAATTCATTTTTGAGATCTATTGATTCACCCCCCCCTCTCAGTAGAGAGGTGTGTTCAACAACTATTGGTCAAAATGAATAAAAAAGGTGAGACCAACAAAAATATTAAATGCAGTGAATGTGTTAAGGAGATTTAGTAGGCCTCTCAAGTGTGTCATCTAATGGACATGGAACTAAAGAGAATGATTGGTATCTGAAAGAGGCCTTTGGAGATTAAAAATTGTAGTCATTCTTTCATTGTTTTAGTATTTTTTTCTATTATATTCCTATTGTGATGTAATCTCTTTAATTTTTTAGCAGACTTTACTGAGTTTATGGGATTTGGTGGCCTTATCTACTTGTCTCTTGTATAGGGTCAAGTCCTTGGTTTAAAAAACCTTATTTTTATGCATAATAAAAAAACAATTAGGCATGTAATAATAGCCATCATATGTATAAGTTTAGAATTATAAACTACATATGAAGATGCATGATATAATTATGGCATCACACACAAGTAATAATATGTGTGATATAGATCATGGAACCACAAACTTAATAGATAATCTTATATTTATCCATTCATAAGTATATAATTTCATGGTCATGACACATATAATAGCACTCAATGTCACACAAAATAATAGTCACATGTAGTGAAATTAATGAATACATAATGTCAAACAAGGATAGATCCACACACAATGGATAATGAAATGTCATACATAATCAAAAGATACATACAACTGACAATAAAATTTCACAAAAGATCAATATCAGTAAAGGAAAGAGCCATACATAATGGATAATCTAATTTCACATGTAATCAATATCACTCAAGGTCATATCCATTTACAATGGACAATCAAATGTCACATAACAAGGTAGGATCCATAAAAATAAAGATTCATATAATGATACATTTAATCAAGTAATGTCATAAACTAAGGTGAGATCCACATAAATCATAATCAATTATTAGCCTATTTTAAATGAAACAACACAAACATAAATCATAATAAATTATTAGCCTATTAGAAATGAAACAACACAAATGAACCATAAAATAAGTCAAACGAGTCTGCACTACCAATCCATGTCAATGTCATAACATATCCATGAAATATAACACTAAAAATAGCATAATGAAGAGAAAGTAATCTATATAAATTTTTTAGATCAACATGATAAATTAAAAGGTAATTAAAATATATATTTTTCAATATTATGACCTATCGAATGAGATGTCCATAACATTTCCATGGCCTATGGGTATAGGAATGTCCTGCATCTTTGTATCCATGTATCATGTATAGCCTATATGTCCTACCTCTCACTAATATATACCATGAAATTATTGTGCATATGAAAAATATATGTAATATACCAAACATGTGATAAATAACATAAATGAATAATGAAACTAGAAAACATGTCATACTTAGGTCATGATCTCTTATTTCTTTGAATATTTAATTTTATGTTTATTTTTGAACTTTTTTATTTTTTGTTATTTTATGTGAAATTTAAGTACCTAGTAACATGCATCTAGAACTTGTTCAAATATTTGGGGAGTGTGCATTAAATTACCCCATACTTTATATTCATGATCTTAATTCCTAATTTACCTGTCGTGTGGAGTAAAGCATTTGATGAAACTAAGGGGCATAGTGGTTAGCCAAATTAGTCTTTAATGTTGACATGATATGTTCTTAAACCATTCACCTCATACTTCTAGGTTGGCCTTGTTTACTAATTTCCTTCATTATAAAAAGGAACTAATAACACATTCAATGAATGTGGATAATCAAGTTTTGGATCAGGTGGAATATTATGTAATGGGTGATATATAATCATGTTAAATCCCCTCATGTCATTATCATCATTTTCATCATATGAATTTTTCATGTATGACTTTCACCTTTATTTTTTCTCTTTACTAAATTTTATGCATATGTATCACATGTTTTTTAATTGTATATAAGGATTCATGTTGTGTCTTAATAAATAGTAGAGTTGGAATTATTCTTGGATTCTTAATTTTGTGATTATAAAATTCTCCAACATGGTAGATTTTGATTATACTAACCTCAAATAAAATGTAATACATTAATTAGGTGAATATATTATTGATTTAATTTTTTTTAATAATCATTTACCTAATATATCATGTAATTGGTCTCCTTTAGCCATCACATATATAATTGTTGCATAGCCTTTGGGCCACAAGCAACTGGTAATGTGATATGTCCTATTGAATTCTCACAATGATTCAATTGTTGTATCTCATATGTATAATGACCTAGTTATTGTACAAATTAAAATATGCATATATTAAACCCTTGTTTTGTATCAACATGAACATATTACTAATACTCATTCTCAATGAAAATATAGATAGTCCAAATGTCTTCTTTTGGATGTTTTTAGTTTCTTTATGGTCTATCTCTATACTTAGTTCTTCTCTAACTCACTAGTGGTTGTTTTTATGGTATCTATATTATATTTATGATTATTTCATTTTTTATATTTTTCAATCTATTTTTACAATGATAAAACATTATCTATCTCATTCCCAATTATTATATGGTAATCATAGTATGATTTTCCTTCTTAATCTAATAAAGGGCCCATAACTCAATGTTTAATATTAGGTAATAGAAACATATATTTTTTAACTAGATTTTGTAAGATAGTATTTGGTTTATCTTTAATTATATTTACTTAAAATGTTATAGAAGGATCTACATCCATTAACTCTACATTATTTATTAATTTGTGCTATAGGTTTATATTTTTACTTTTGGTATACTTCATAATTTGAAGTTGCTCTTCTTCCCAAGTCATGCTTGATTTTATAAAGGGTGTCCTTGGATCTTGATGTGAGATAACATTGAAAAGACAAATTTGTGACAAATTTTTTGATAAATTTTAAATATTACATTTCCTTTTTATATTTCAAATTATTGTTGAATGGGAAATTTTGATTTTTCAATATTCTTTGTGTATGAATTATCCTAATGCTCTCTTGGTTCTATAAGTGTGAACATATTATGAGACAAGTACTCCTTTGATCAATAGGTTTACATTTGAAATTGGTCAAATAATCATCAATATTGTATTGTATTTTATTAGCAACATTATCATTATTATCATCTTATATGTATATGAAATCTGGATCCTTTGAATTAACCACTAATAGAAGATCTAGGATTATCTCTTTTTATTGTTCAAAAATAGTATGTCAAGCCTTTTTTATCATTTCATCGATTGACACAATTGAAACTATCCATTTATAATCAGATTTACTTGATTTTACAACCTCATATATGTAAACATTTTCCATTGGGATAGGTTGTGATGGAGTTAATATGGAATAATATGTGAAACCTAATTTTGAGTTACCTTTTTTATTAGGTGGCATCACTTTAAAATATTTGAAGTGATTATTATCTATAATTAATGTATAAAAATGTCCATTATGCATTATTTCACACATATTTTTAATGTAAATGTGTTTCTTCCATAATATGTATCCAAGGTTGCCCCAAGAGTACATTATAGTGTATATGATAAGGCATGACCTAGAACACATTAGTCAGTTTCTTTGGTCCCACTATAATATCCAATGATATTTATCTAAGTATTTGGCATGGAATATTATCAAACCTTTTTATGATATCATATAATTTTTTAATAGTATCTATATTGACACCCAATTATTGTAAGAAATTTATTTTGAGGATATTCATTCCTAACCCATTATCTATCAACATGTGTTTGACTCTTGTATTTTTATTTTGAGCATGAATGAACAATGGGATATTTTACTATATTGTATGATTGTGTAAAATATTCCATTTCAAATAAAATCATTTATTCTCAATTTTTAACGCATTCATAATGAAGGAAAAGTATGTAGTTTATGTATCATGAAGAAAATTTGTCTCAAGTAATTCCTCATATAGGATATCCTTTTAGAAGGTTGATCTCTTTAGTAATTTAAGGATAGAAATATTAGCTCAAGTATTATTTATTTGATCAATGATAGCATACACTTTGATTTGATTAGATATCCTCATGTGAGGAGGAGGGGGAGGAGGAGGAAAGTATTTACTACCTATTTCTTTTATGCATGGTGGGGCACCCTACCTCTTTAGGTAGTGATAACATGGTCTACAATATCTAATATAATCTTTGGGTGAATAATTGGGTTGGGATGGTGGCTATCACAACCTTGAAGTCCAGGGTAAAAGGAAAAAAGATTCATCCATTCCCTTTGACATCTAGTGGTAACATTAATCAACTTTTATTAAATATTTAATAAATATGAATTAAGGAAGACTAAATATTATTCATTATTAATTTAATCCTTAGTTTATTACATAAATATTTAACCCTTTTTATTACATAATTATTAAATATTTTTCATATCAAATTAAGGCAACATGTAATTATTATACTCATAGCCTCAATGAGAAATTTAAAAATAAGTATAAATGAGAATAAATCAAAAATTAGGTTTGAACATTATATTTAAATTTAAAAATTTGAAATTGTAAAAAAAGATAAAACCCTAAAGGGAAACCTAGGGTTTTTCACACACTTGGTATAAAATCAAGTTCACCAATATGTTTTTTTAGTGTATCTAATAGGATAGAAATTTTGAATATTAAAATTTCTTAAGATATGTCTAAATTGATCAAATCTGAATGCTACAAGTAAATATTCAATTTACACTTTACTAGTTATGGAAAATAATAAGAGGGATAGTGTATCTTGTTAATAATATTTTATAGTATTAGACTATGGTTAGGTGGTAAAATGACTAAATATAGATCTAGAGTTTCTTAGCTCCATAATCTATTTGGATCCACTTAGATAATTATGCCAGCCTATGGATGCCTATGTCAGATATATGTGTATTCATTCTCTTGGATTCATCATTATAGCCCATTATTGATTGTTTTGGAGTATATCATTATGAATTATTGTAAATTATATTCTTGACTGATATTAACATATTTTTAGGTGTGAAAATATTAAAAAATATGTCTCATTCACTTCAAAAACCTAACTCAACTTTCAAAACTAGGTTTGGGACTTCAAAAGGGAGATAAATTTGGGTTGAGTTAACCTCAACCACTCCTTGCTAAATGGTTAAATGTTTCCTACCTTATAATATTATAAGGAGGGATGAATGGCACATATTTATCCCAATTAGATGTATGTATGCAAAGGTTTATCCTATAATCTTTATTTTGACACTTGACATAGCTTAGGTGGGTCAAAGTTGGCTAGGGATTGCTTCTTGAGAATGATTTTTATTTTTTTATATTTAGGGGAGTCCTTGTTAATGTGAAAGTGACAATAGATGTGTTCTTGTTAAGGACTATATGTTTTATAGATATTTACTAACCCTAAACCTATTGTATATAAATATAAGACTCTTTAAATAGCTTTTCATGCGACTAACATATAGAATTGATGGGTCAAACCATTAATATAATTTGAATTTGGAAAATTAATGTTTATTAGCACATGGATCAATTTGGTAAAGGAAAATTTATATATAAATTTGGATCTATTTGGGCATATCCATAGCTGTAGATAAATAAAAAATAGTGATATGATGATCAAGAAATAGGCTGATAAGGATAACAATTAGGTTATGCATAGATGGTGGTTGATAAAAATTTGGTAAGGCCTGACCCATATAATACAAGTATATAGAGAATAATGTTGTGTAAGTGTAGATACTAAAACTTCACATTCACTTCTCATCATGCTAAATTGCTTATCTTATGGTCTAACCCTATTATTTTGTTGTGCTAAATCTCATATAATGTAATAAAATATCAAAATTTGATATATATCATTAACTCTCAGTTATAAATCCATATATATTTTCTATCATTCTAAACACTATGGGACATAGAGGGACACTAGCATCAATGTTAGTGTCTAGATCCTTACCTAGTGTCTATTACTCAAAATTTATCCAACTTGTAAAATATCTGAAGCCTATGGGTTGGTCTATTTTCCCTATTGAACCTTATTATGATATATTTTCAAAAGGTTTATTATAAATATAATTATAATCCTTCTCATTTCTCATCTATAAAAATACCAAGCAAGCACCTATTAAGGTTCATTTAATAAATCAGACAACTAAGTTATTATGCCCTATTCATCCCTATTTTTATATCTCGCATAGGATTAGTCATAGAAAAGATCTCAAGAATCTAAATATCAGCCCATGAGTGTTATTTTTCAAGTTAAAAAATAGATCATTTCATGCATATACATATAGAATATTACACCATTGCTCACACACACACACACATAGGAGAGAACATTGAGGCCCTCCTTAAAGTATTGATATGTAGTCAATGTCCATTGATAGATGGGTTTATGAGTTTAACTCAACACCATGATCCCATAAACCCATTTTTGGAAAAAAAATCTTAAGGGTGAATAAGGGTGAATAGATAGATTTTGATCTATAAGTAGACAACATGTGTTCTAGATCTGAATACATCAATAGAAAAGTGAAAAAAAACCCATAATAGCAAAGTTAGTTGCATTGAAATATAACACATACTTTTTTTTTCTAGGCATTATCATTTCATAATGAACATTAGTGTTGATGGTAGTGTCCCAAAGTTGATGATGGCATCTATAGCTTTAGAAAAATCATTTCTATAATCAGATGATTATCTCAAAATATTGATCTTACACACTTCTACATGTGTGCAACCTAGATCCACTTTCAAATTATAAAGCTAGATAAGTATAATTTCCCCTTTGCATTATAATTAATTTATCATATTTCAAATTTGGTACTTTATATATTTATCACACTTTAATTTTTTAATTTATAATATGAGTTTATAATTAATTGTCCTACTATAGAATAGTTTTATTCATCATTGTGTATAGACTATTATATCACCTTAACCCTTAACACCCTTAATTTACAAAAAGGGTTAAATTTTTGGTGAACCCAACCACTGTGTCTTTTCATGCAACTCTTATCTTGATATAAGGTTTTTAATTTTCTAGATTTTCTAATTTCAATAAATTATATATATGAGTTTTTTAATTTCCTTTGCCAATTGTATTTGCATTTTTAAAATATGTAAAATTTTATAAAAGATTGTTTCTAAATGGAAGATAAATAAGTATTAGTCAACCACTTAAATACAAATAAAGAATTGATTGATGCATTATTACATGTTACTCAAGAATAAATCAATAAACATTCTAAGGTGAGAGCTTCCACATCAAATAATGGTGAACCCTTATATGTGACAACTCTTTCCACATGATCCATGGGAAAAATTAGTACTTCAACTCAATAACCAATTTCAATTCTTACATCAACATAATTGGTGTTTTCATCACCTTTAATGGTTTCTCAAATCTTAATACCAATGGATATATAGTAAAAACTCTTCTCCAACTTATAAAAAAATTGAAAGCTAAGGTTACCAACATTAAAAAAAATTATATGAATTAAAATAATGTTATTGATTCATAAGATGTATTAGATAATCCTCTATCACCTAAGATATATTTTCACCCCTTGCCAATTTTTTTCACCCATGTTCACATTTTATGATGGCAAGGGTGATCCTAAATAACATCTCTAATAGTATTATGCATCATGCCTTGATTATGATTCAAACGATAAAATTTTGACCAAATTATTTCCAAGGAACCTAAAGGACCATGCTTTAAGATGGTTATGTGACTTACCAATCTAATCACTGGAAGCATTCAAACCCCTTTTGGATATTTTTATATCACATTTCTCCATAAACATCACTAAAAAGATGTCATATGTGAAAATTGCTAAGATCAAACAAGGAACCAATGAACCTATAAATGAATATGTCTTGAGGTATAAAAAATTATTATCCAAAATGAAAAATCTAATGGAAAATAAAGAACTTCAAAGAAATCTTTAAGAAAAGTATTATTTCCCCATTATGTGAGTTTTTTGTTTTAGAGAAGTTCAAATATTTATATGACTTATGTCATATTGTTTGATATTGATAAATGAAACTTATTTCCTTTAACAAGCTAAAGTATGTAGCAATCACACTGACTACATCTTCTACTAAGATTCATATCAAACCAAGCTACAAGATAAAACCTACATAACCTAAAAATTAAAAAACTAGAATGACTAATGTAGTTTCATAGTATCCTAATCACCTCATCTTATACAATGCACCTAATAGACAATTTGCACAATTACTTAAGTCTCCAGATTCCCTACTTAATAATCTTCCAGAATGTCGTCTCACATATCTCGCTCCTCTTATAGAGGTTGATATTAGTCAACATCTACCAAAAAGATATGATGTCAATACATATTATGACTATAATCAAGGCTTTGGTCATTCTAGAAATAAGTGTTACACATTAAAACATAAGATCCAAGACCTCGTTGATAACCAATAGATTACCTTTGATGATCCTCCAAAAAATTTAGGTTCATAACCTACTGACCATTAAACCTAGAAGATATTTAATAATCCATTTCAAGATCATTATAAGAAATAACTAGAAGTGAAAATGGAATATCATGAACATACCCCTCCACCAAATTATGAGCACCCATTAGATGGTATTATTTGAACTTATACACACACAAAACCTCCTTTGGTTTAGAGACCCTCTGTTTCATTTCATGATAGTGAATTGTAGATGATGACTCGAATATTCATTCATTATTTATTCAAGAATACATTGATCAACATCATATACATAGTGTTATTATTGATATGGTAGTAGTGATAGCATATGTACCATGACATTACTTACACATTTGGGATATACACATGATGATTTATACCCTTGGATCAAAATGATTAGAGCATTTGATGGGACATCATAACACGTTACCAGTGAGATTGACTTAACTTTTCAAGTTAGTCCAACACATGTGGTTACTACCTTTTTAGTTATAACATACACAAGATTCTTTGATATGTTATTTGGATGACCTTGGATAGATAAACTCCATATAGTACCTTCCATAGTGTATGGGTGTATTAAATACATTCATACCAATAAGGTAGTAATAGTATTCAAAATTCTAGATGAAACTTCACTTGAAAAACATAATTTTATTCCCATATAGTTAATTATAAAACCTACAAATCTTAATCATCCATGAAAGGGTAAGAAATAGGAAATCCCATTTCCTAGGTAACCTATACTAAATGTACCTTTACACTATAGATATATAGTGGATTCCACAGAATCCTCATCTACTCCTATGAAACATACCTAGTTACATAGAGAAACTAAGCATGATCCAATTACTTCAACTCCAAAAAATACAAACACCACTAAAAAATTGGTTCCATGAACCACTACTTCTACTACTAATGATTCATGACCATATACTCTTATGAGGCACACACAAAGTATTGTTGACTCTCCAAACCCATATATGACACCTACACATGATCCTTAGAAGTATCAATAGTATGATTCAACATATTTTTAGTATATATCACCTTATGAGGATCCCTTATATGGGATAATCAACTAGACCTTGCTATATAAATATTCCTAAAATACCAAAAAAATAACAATTTAAAAAAATCCAAAAGAATAAAATAACCTAAAAAATACAAAAAATATTAAGTATTCCCATGTTTACTATCTCCTTAGAACCTATGTTGTTTGTTTCATATTAGTATATATATCATATCATTTAATTTATATACACATACATGTTTCATGCATCTTTGAGTGTGATATAGGAATATAATAGACACATGATATATACACATACAAATGTTTGACCTATCCTCAACTTGCATCATATAGTATGTTGGGGTATTGACTTATTTGATCATGCTTGATATAGGTTACATATCCTTTATGATCATTTATATATTATTATGATTGAGCTCATATATTAACACTTACATGTCTATATGCATGTTCATATATTCAACAGTGTACTTGATATGTTATGTTACCTAAATTTTTATGTTAACATATATATGTAGGGACTAGTATGATATACTTATGTTGGTTGATTATACTCAATTTATTCACATTATCAATTCCTTGAGTGTATTTATTGATGGTTATTGTATTACTTGTGGACCATTTGAATATGTTCCTTGAATGTTCGCCCCTATTCCATTGTATGTTGTTTGGATATTTGAATATGTAATTCTATGTTGAATAGAAATTTTAATATGCCATTTCATTTTGATTGTGTGGAATTAAATATTCCCCTTGTATGAACTCTTGTTGGATAATTATTTTGAATTACATTTAGTGCTCTTATGTGTTTACTTGATTTTTTGTTGATCTTTAATTGTTACTCTCTAGATGTTGCCATGATAAATATAATGCATCTTATGGCTTAATGTGATCACATACTATGCATTTCATCAATATATATAGTTAGACATGTTACTCATACATGATTAATACATAGATTATATAGTTACCTTATCCTTTTAACATAAGGTACATACTAGATTCTATCCTCACCTCAATATGGGGCATGTCATATAAAATAACCTCCACACTTAATCAATTATCAGTATCTCCATGTTTTAATTGAGTAATGTCACAAATACATGATCTCCACACTTACATAATCTCTAGTTCATTTACATGATTTAGACATACACTTGGATCATAATCATATACATTAAAGTGATTTATCATGTAATTAAAACATTTTTTTTTATATTTGTGATATATATACTTTATTTGAGACACACTAGAGGTGTATATTCCATGATAGTGCACCAAAAATTACAAAAATTATGAATTGTATCTCCAAATTAATATTAATGAGAAGTATTGATTACACTAGGAAGTATTATTATCAAATATTTTCTATCTGTAATAGTTAGTTCTCTTTATAGGTTGACTTGATTAAATCATTCAACCTTAACAAATTTATAACTTGGGTTGATTAAATCACCCAATATCACCATATTTATAGTATGAGTTGATTAAATCACTCACCCTGACTATATTACATATGTTCACACTTGATTTGTGCAATTGAGATTTAGTGATATTAATGGCCATGTCAAAACTCATCCCTACACTAGATTGGGTACATAATACATTCCAATATCCCTCTTTTAATCTCCAAATTTTAGGTTTGAAACTCTCTCAACTCCAATGCTTTATAAGGAAGCACCTTTACCAAATATAATACTAAGGGGCAACAAGGTTGTATTGACACAAATATGTACTCCTTCCTTGATCTATTTATTTTTAAGCATTTCAATATTTTTAAGTTTAATATTGTATGCATTGATATATACTATAATATAGGCACTCCTTTTTGGCCACATTTCATGTCAACAGACATTAGATCAATTTCTAGAAAATAATACAAATTAAGCCTAAAAATCACTAAAACACCCAAATTAATTTTTACACATCATTAATACATCCATTTTCAAGGTAATACATGTAAAAAATAATAAAATATTATTGATTCATCCCCAATCAAATTTTGACCTACCAAATCATCAATTTTGACCAAGTGTGAAGGACAACCATGTCAAAATCCAAAAATGGCAACTAACCTAATTAGAATTGCTCAAATGATTAAATATAATTAAATGGTTAGTTAAAACAATCATGGATAATTAGTGAAATTACAAAAATATAAATTCATAAAATTCACCCAAAATTACCAAAAAAATGACATCATGCATGACATAAGTTGAAAGTTATCAAGCATTCAAAATTAAATGTAAATAAATATCAATTTATGCAAGCCATGCCTCATAAGTGTAAAATTAATTACCTCGTTTATGTCCTTGGGACTCTAAATTTGACTTTATTTTTTGCCACACATCCTAAACTTAAGATGGATGGTCACAAATTAGTCTCCTCATTTTTGAAAATCTATAAATAGGAGGATCCTCACATACTTCAAGAAGAGGTTTTTTGTGCAGTATTATTATGCAAAAATACCTATATAAAAATTAAAAAAGAAACATATTCCATAGCCAAATGCCAAGGTGAACAAGGAAAGATGATGCACATGCACCATTGATGAAGACTCTTTGCCCATAAAATTGAGCACAATCCTCCCTAATCCAACTTGCACTTTCAATTCACAATGAAGGTAAAGAGTTTTATTTTCATCTTTACATTGTTTTTTGTTTGATTTTTATTTAATCCCCCATGTATCTATGCTTGGGATTCTAGTATTTGATGTATTTTTCATTATTTTTCACTCTACTAATGCATATACTAACATTGTCCTCAAATTACTTGATTACATAATGGCATGCCCAATGGGACTGAGCAACCCACATAATTATTCTAATCACTTCTCATCATATTCTTCTATCAATTTTTATTTCTAAATTTTTCTTAAATTCACTAAAATTTGAAAAAAAAAATCACTCTTAGATGTTGACTACAGAGTTGGAAAAACATACACTATGAAACTGTAAATCCAAAAGAATAATTGGTGAAATCACTTAAGGAAATTATGAAATAATTATGATAAATCACAAAATCATCCCTATTTTGAACCTTCTCTACAAAACTAAAAATTTGGAGCTTTGCTCACCAAAATTGTCAAGTGTATTCATGAAATTATTTGTTTATGTTTTTTCTTTTTTGGGGGGTTTCCCAGGAAACTAAAAATTTGTAAAAACTAACAATGGAATCATTCTTGGTACTAATTAAATAATTTTTCTTTGTATTATATGTTTTTCATGAAGGTTATAAAATTATTAAATCATATAATAGAGTTGTGAAATTATTTTACATAATATTGAGATAAACACACAGAACTACGAAATCATATACCTGAACTATGAAATTGAATGACATAGTTGTGAAATATACAAACATAATTATGAAATCAACATATAGAGTTATAAAATCATTTTAGAATTTTTAAATCATAATTTTAAGTTTTATTTATGTTTCTATTATTTTTACATGATGTGCACTGACTTGTAATTTTGTAATTTGCCTCGACTGCAAAACTAAGAATTCATTCCAAAGAGTAAAAGTTTCATAATTTGTTATCTAACTTTATAGGTTTTACTTCCTCTTTTGGTCCAATAATATTTATAATTATTTCTTTAAGGTTTTATTAAGCAAGGAGAAATAAATTTTCATTCTAACAAGCACATTTTTCACATTTTATTTGGTGTTTAAAAATTCAATCACACTTCCAATTGGTACTTAAGATAAATAATATTCACATTCATTTGGTGATCCTAAGATCACTTTTATTTCATTTTATTTTTTATAAGTACTTGTTTATTTCCTACTTATTTTAATTATTTTAATTAAAGCATGTGTATGCTCTCCTCATTATTAAGGTGACTCAGAAACATAGTTTTACTTAGTTTGATAATTTGTGTGTCTACCTGAAGAAATTGAATATGCCCTCTCCTCATTCTTGGGAACTTGGATGACTCAAAAATAACCTTTTCTTCCTTTTTTTTTTGAATTAGTGATTGGGTCTACATATCCTCCTTTCAAGTTCTTAATGGGTGAATTGACTTAGGGTTTCATCTCCCAACATTGTATCAACCCCATTATTCAATGGGGTATACAAATTGAGAAACTTATTTTATTAGACAATGGTTGAGTAATCAACCTAACACGTCGAATAGATCCTTAGAGCATGAACATTATAGACATCACACTTCACAAAGTAATTGATGGATGAAGTGGTTACAAAATGGATAAGACCTTTTTGTAATAAGATAGATGGATTGACATCCAATTGATATATATTCTAAAGTACCCTTTGGGAACCATCTAGAAATCCAAAACAAGAATTTTAGATTAAGAGACCCCACTTATCATGGATTTTCTTACCAATGTCAAGTTGACTCGACACTCTAAGTCCCATGCCATATATAATTTATTTAGAGATAGAAGAGGGATAAAAACTCTACCTTCATTCACTTTTATTTATAGGATTAACACTTAATTCCTCTCAATAATGGGTATATCAATATAGTTTGGTGGATACAATGCAACCTTATGTCAGTTGTTAAAATAGGAACATGCACTTATGTGCTTTTTTATTTGCATGTTGAGTAAAAATCCATTTATTATAATCAAATAATTCCATTGTTAAAACACATTATACATACTCATTTACACAAATAAGTATTATGTTATCCAATTGTTGAAAACCATTTGCCTTAGTTTGAAAGATCAAAAACCAATTCTTGTTTAGTTTATAAAAGGAGTTATTATGTTGCCTATTTTATTTTACACTACTTCACATTTGGAATCCATTCACAAAAAATTCTAAATTCCCAAAATGTGTAGTCTAATTCAAACATAGCTTTGTTACATTATTTGTTTAAATCCATGATCCTTTGTTAAAATTTGAGTGCCTCTCAAACCAAGTTTGAAATCCACTCAAAATTTTAGATCTAAGGATAATTAGTTTACACTTGAGTCTTTCCTATACTTTGGATTGAGTTGTTTACTTTTTATAGTTACATTGTGTTAAAAAAATTGAGTTTGGCTTAGATCAAGTTCATTTTCCAACCCAAGTTCTTTTTCAGATGTAGATCAAGTTTGACCTTGTTTCCAAATTTCAGCTAGACCAAGCTCACTTTTGTGTCAAACCAAAGAAATTAACATAGACCAAATTCCAATTCTAACTTCAAACCTTTTCAAATACCAAGTTCATATTAATTTCCTTTTTTATTCATATACCTAGACCTAAATCAATTCCCAAACCTAGACCTAAACTGAGATCAAGTCCCATTTCATTATGAACCAAGATTTATTCCTAAACCAATACCACATCACCATTAAAACTAGACCAATATCAATTTTAATTTCACACTTAGACCTAAACCAATCTCAAATCCATTTCAATTCAATACATTTCTCAAACCAAACCAACTTTTAAGTCCAAAATGCTAATTTCATTTAAAATATAGACCAATTCCAAGACCACTTTCAAATTGACCTTTTCCAAACATAAATTATTTAAACCAAATTGAAAACCATACCAAATCAAGGTACATTTGAATCCACATACCTATTTCCTATTTTTATCCAAACTAAACCGAATAAGGGTTTATTGAACCCATGTGGCTCTTATCGATCCATTCTCATGACACATCAGGGTTTGTTTTAAACCCACATGCCTATTTTTGGGTCATTCCAATTACTAATTAGGGGTTAATTTTTAACTAACATGACACATTCCATTTCATAGACCAAGGTCACCCTCTTTGGGCACATTTCTTTTTTAGAGACCAAGACAACCATCTTTGGGATAATTTATAATCAAGACAAAGTTTTCCCTCTTTTAAGGTCATGACAATTACCAAGACAAATTTTTCCCTCTTTGGGGTTGTTCCAAGTTCAATAAAGTGCCAATTATTCCCTTATTTGGGCTATTTTCTATCAAGCCCAATATTTTTATATCAAATGGAAAATTTACCTAATGAATCCTTGAGAGGCATATTTTAACAATTGCTCACAAAAAATTAATTATCTATTTGCATACTCAACCTTTTGGTAAAAATTATCCATGGTACCAAATATAAAAATATTGTGAGTATCATAGAGTTCAAGGCCATTTACTTAGTCAATATGTGAGGTTCAAACAAAATGTCCAAACACTGATTGACAATGGGGATATCATGATTAAGACACAACAATTCCAATCATTTATTTATAACTACCACCCCCATAAGTAATTTATCACATTTCCAACCCATTTTCAAATATATTTTGATAAATGGATTATTTAGAATAGAGATGTAACTCTTATAAAATTATTGAGAGTTGGAACTAGATTCTCATCTAGCTTTCCTATAGAATGATTTAAAACAATTATTTATAAATAAAAATACCACCAATAACCAATATGATATTTGAGCTAAAATAAATCCAATCATTACCTCTCTAATAGCTATCATATTTTAAATAAAAAGGTGTGTCAAATCTAGAATTTTAAAAATAAGAGTAATCCAAGGCCAAAAAAACCAACCAATCCTTGATGTTTTTATTGAAGCACCTATTTGTGATGAGTCAACCTATGATAATTCACCCTTCAACCATTCCCCTATATTAGAGTAGCCTTACTTTGAGAATCCTATCTTTATTGAACCCTTTTGAATTGATCCTATTTCTGAAGAACCCATCGCTAAACTATAGGTCATTACTTGTCCATTGCTAAACATTCAACATGACATATTTTTAGCCAAATATACATCAAACATGAGTTCTATTTTTGAACCAACATTATGTTCAACATCCACATTAGAATTAGAGTTAGGTTTTATGTTTGAATAAATAATAGATTTAGCATTCGAATTAGAATCAAAGTTAGTATTAACATTAGATTTAGAGTCCTTTGATTTAGAATTAGCTTCAAAATTAGACTACATTAGTAGATGTTATGACTTGGGTTACATACTCCTTACAGATCTAAACACATTTTTTAGCCTTTTATGGTTGTTGAGGATGTTTTATTTATCATTAACACAAGTTATCCTAGTAGCCTCTAAGAGGATTGTACCACCTTTTACCATTCCACTTTCCATTGACACCAATAAACATGGCCATTATATCTACATTCCACCTCCCACAAGCATTGATTGGGACTGATAGAATCACACATTTTTGAACTTATTCCATGAAAACATATTAGCTATAGAAAATCAGGGGGACCAAGACCACATTTAATAAAAATAAGAATAAACTCCTAGTGAAACCTTATCAGAGGTGCTAAGAGACAAACAAATCCAAACATAACATCTTCTAGTGAAACCTTATTTGAGGTGTTAGAAGAAAATCAATTTAAAAGTCAAAACTACTTAGTAAAGCCTTACCAAAGGTGCTATGGGAAAATCAAGACAACTTTATTGGTGAAAACCTCTTCAAGGGACCAATATCTGAGCACAATAGTTCTTCATATCTTGATGAAGACATTATTGAAGTTACCATCGACACAATTGACAATTTATATCATAATTAGAATACATCTCTTAGAACTAAATGAGAAAAAATAATACGGTCCTATCAAGAGAATATTTATAATTATTTATCCCTATGACAACAAAAATTATGTTGAATCCGAAATCAACAACATTATGTGTGACTAAAAATACTGATCTTCATTTGTTACCCAACCATTATGTTAGAGGTACAATAATTGAGAGGGGGAGGGGGTGAATCAGTGAGCCCAGATATTTCAATTTCAATTCCAATCCTTTGAAACTATTAAATAATCAACATTTATCAACTTTATCAAGTAACATTAATAAGAGAGCTCATTCATTTAATACATACATAATATCAAACACACAACACATAGTTCCTATGGGAAACCCTCATGGGGAATAAAACCCACTCTCAAGCCTAAAATACATGGACTAATTATCCTATAATAGATTAAAAAAAAGATACTAATAAATTGATTCTAAATAATATTTAGTGAAACATCAATTTCACAAGGAGCACCTATCCCTAAGATGATCAGGTCCTTTTAACCACCTTTTAGTCAAGTCCTTCTGACCAACAACATTGGTCAAGTCCTTCTAAACTAAGGCCTTATTCATCCACTAAAGATAAACCAAACCTCATTCATCCACTCAAATATATCTTGAGGATGTAAAAATACCATTAACGGGGGAGGACCACCTTATAAAAATGATACAAACTCCCCCTTACCTTGAGCCTACCTTTTCTTTGCCTTGTCATCTTCCTCTTGCCACATGCCAACAGTCTATCCAGTAAAGCACTACAACCAATGAAGAAAGAATACACAAAAGTAATAAAATATGATGAAACATATCAATAAAAATCTGAGGGGGACTCCCTATAATATCTCTTAGCCATTTCACTTTTTGAGTATCTTCATATCTTCACATACCATGAAGAACCTTCAAATTTTCTCTCATAAGCCAATCCCATGATCACCAACACATGTTTTAAATCTATAATAAAAACATTATATATGTTTATAAATAACTAAAAAACTCATATTATAACAACCATACCTTGTTCTTTTGTAGAAAATGACCAAAAAACATCAAATCTTCACACTAGCCTGATTAGTCTCCTTGTAGCCCTACCTAAAACTTGTAGAGCCCATAAAAATTTTTAGACACAAATTCAAGACTTGAAACTTCACACCTATATCATTCTCATATTCCCTCTCAATCACACCAACTTGAATCACCTATATCATCCTCTACAATGTAATTCTTTCATAAAACTACTAGCCAATTAAGCCTCTATTTTGACAAAATTTTGAATAACTTGAAATCCATAAACATTCAAATCTCTATGAATTTTGATTTGAAAACCCATTTGGACCATTAAACATATTAATAAGCCTCAATTATCAACTCATAAGGTAAACCACTTTTCTAGAAAATCCTAAAACCCTAGAATCTTAAAACAAACAAGGTCAACAAACCTCCTTCTGGTCAATGCCCTCCTCTAAAACTTATTATAAACCTAGATATAACCATCACACACTTTTGGATTAAAATTTGAACCTCCATACCTTTGGTGACTTTGAATTACTATAACCCATTTTAGGCCTAATTTCCCTTAAGCCAAAACTAAGAAAACTAAGAGCACTCAAAAATCTTCAATTGGCAAAAATAGGATCATCAAGACATAAAAATACTTGGAACACATCACAAAGAAGTTCATAAAACTTTATAAAAATCAAAATATTCTTTAAATTTCATCAATATCATTAGGCCACTTGGAAAAACCCATTCTAACCTTATAGACATTGCATACATATAAATACTTACTTTTTCACTAAAAGGAGTCTCGTAAGAAGCATAGACTGAGACACCCCACTTCATAATATCCTAGAATAGTGTGAAACCATGATTTTCCCACAAACCCTCATATTCCTTCTCCTCCTTGGTCATCTAATACTTTTATTTCTTATTCTTATTCTAAGTCTTAAGAGAAGTAACATGATTAACCATTACAACATTCTTCTTCTCTTATAAGATTGAATTGGCAATACATGGAGACAAAAAAGATTTATGACATACATTTTTATCATAAGAATCTTCCTTGTAATTTAGAACCTCATCACTAGGCACTGATAACTAATGTTCTTTGCATGAAACTTAATAATATTAGGATGTTCACTTGGATTCATACTCACCTCAGAACTAGCCTTAACCAGTAGGTTGGTCCTCTCTTGAGCTCGATCTCTTTATCCAAAACATGAGTAGATAATGAGATCCCTTGACACTCTTTTAACTTTTATATCATTCTCCACCATAACAAATAGATTACCTAGACTAGTAGACCCATCATGACTCATTCTTACCACCTTTGGTTTACATGAGTTAATTTTCCTTCTTCCTTGTTCTCTAGGAGCCTGATTGAACTCATTTTGACTTGATGGCCTTTGCTTTCATAATCTAGAAATTTTACCAACATTCTCACAATTTTAGAAAACCATTCTTTTTAAAATGAACTCAACTTGCCCTACCTTATTTAGGCACTACTTAGCAAAGTGTCCCTCATCAAGATAGTTGAAGCACTTAACTTTGTTCACACCTTTTGACTGATGACCCCCATCATAGTTACATGGAAACTCATTTATAACAAGTATCTTGAATTTTATATTTTTATGCCTAAACTGATTACATGTGTAACAATAAACATTTAAACTTGCATACCTCATGGTATTTGGTTGTTTAATCTAATTTGTCTTTAGTCTACCAGTACCTTTATTCCTTGTCTGATGACATGTTTTCAAAGTTAGATTGTTCTCATTCACATTAGTCTTCATTTTGTCTTGAGTTGCATTCTCTAGTTCTTCTTTATATCCAAGACCAGTTCTATCACTTTTATGCTTTTGATCATTCAAAATATTTTCTAGATCACTTGAGCTCTTTTCAAATCTCACAAATGAATTCACCTTACTATATGTCTTCTCTAACTCATATTTCAATGACTCATTTTCAATTACATACCTTGAACATTCATCTTATTTAGGTTTTAAGCTTGTAGATAGAATTTCAAATTAACAACTAAGATGCTTGACTATATCTTCATGTTCTTTGGTGTCTTCATTCATTCTTTCCTCATATACACTGAATTGATCCTCATAGTCTTTGAGTTGAGACTTAATTTTCTTGTTAATATTCTTCTCAATCTTCAATTATTCAATAGCATTTGTCAATGCAGTATCACTCCATGTAGACTCATTTTAAAGTGAGCAACTTCCTTCCATAACCATAAAGATGGCTTCATCTTCAATAGGACCATAATCTTCATGATCACACTCTGAGTCACTATATTCACTCTCATTTGATGACCTATAGTCTTTATTGGTGTAGATATTCTTCTTGTTCTTTAAGAACTTCTTGTTTTCATATTTTTTGAAACCTTCTTCCTCTTATCAAACCTATATGTCTTCTTATCTTCATCTTGGTCTTCATCATGCTCTTCATCATCATTATTCTTATGGTTATGAGGGAACTTGTTAGAAAAATATCTTATTTCACCATAATTGAAGCATTTGAAGGGTAGCTTACCCTTGTACTTGCCTGACCCTATTTTCAATTTCCATGTAAATAAAGAAATTAGTTCATCTTCATCAATATTAGATGTGTCGTCCTCTTTGGGTTTCTTACTTTGGAATTTATTCTTTGGCTTCATTTCTATCTTGAATGTTCCTTCCTTCATTAGTGGTATGTCATCATTATTCCTCATCTCATAGGTGGTAAGGATTCCATGCAATTCATCCAAATTTAGCTAAGTAAGGTCATGACTTTTTTCTACATCAAATACTTTAGCATCAAAATTAAGAGAGAGGGACATTAATACCTTTTGAACTATAGTATCTTCTTCAAGTTTCTCTCCAAAACCTCTGATGATGTTCACAATCTCATTAACTCTCTATAAAAAAAGATGCCACAGAATCTTATTCCTTCATCTTGAGACTCTCAAATTGTCTTTGGTGAGTCTGAAACTTTTCCAACTTAACTTGAGTCTCCTTGATAAATAATATTCAATTATCCCATTTTTCCTTGGTATATTTACAATACCTTGGTTTATTCAGTATTTGAAAGACCAAAAGTGATAGCATTCATTTCTTTAGAATTATTCTCAAACAACTTATTATCTATAACACTAGATGGAGGAATAATATGTATAGAATAACCATAAATAATAGATTTCCAAATTTTAAAACATAGGGACATGATGTAGGTCCTCATCCTTGCATTCCAAAAATCAAAATTAGATCCATTAAACATAAGTGCTTATTTAGTAGAGAAACCTCCTTGATGACTAACCATATTGTACCTTGGATCACCTTAAAGTTTCAAGACTTTACCAAAGAACCTGATCTAATACTAATTTCTAGAGTTACAATCATTGAGAGGGGAGGTTAATTAGTGATCCTAGATATTTAAATTTCAATTCCAATCCTTTCAAACTATTGAAAAATCAGCATATATCAACTTGATCAAGCAACATTAACAAGAGAGATTATTCATTCAATGCATACACAAGATCAAACACACAACACATTTTTCCTATGGGAAACCCTCATGGGGAATAAAACCCACTCTCAATCCTACAACACATTGACTACTTATCCTATAAGAAATTATAAATAAGATACTGATCAAGTCTTTCTAACTAGGATATAGTGAAACATCAACTCATAAGGATCACCTACCCCTAATATGATCAAGTTTTACCACTTTTTATTCAAGTATTTGTCACTAGAAACCTTTTTCAAGTCCTTATAACCTAAGATTTTTATTGAAACACCTATTTCACAAGGAGTACCTACCCTAAGGAATATCAAGTCCTTCTAACCTCTTATAAAATGAACACTTCCACCTTTGAACTGATGTATTCAACACCTGATGATGGACCTATGATAACACAACCTCCTTCACTTTTTCACACACTCATAATGCATCCAAAAATCATCTTCTAGATCACTTCAAACTTCTCATTCTCATCAACCTGCAATAGTTCTATCATAATACTAGTAACATGACCAAATGATCATACACACAATCCTCACTTTGACTTGTGTCTTTCCTCTATCTTTTACACTCTTTAACACATTATCTAATAATACATGTCTCTTCTTAACTCTAATCTAATATGTCTCTATTACAATCTTAACACATACTCCACTAGTTACACAAGCCTCCACTTCAAGCACCTACTCACAAGTCTCTCATACATATCTTCTCAAAGTCTACAGCATGTCATTCAATACAATAGAGATATGACCTAAAAAGTTCATCCACATAGTCTTCACTCTGACCTATGTCTTTCCTCTATTTTCAATACCCTTCAACACATGCTTGGTTCACACATGTCTCTTCCTCCACTTAGAGCACCTACTCATAAGTCTCACACCAGAAAGTAACACATTTGGTTTCACCACTTAGAGAGATATCATGAATTATCTTTTTTATAATATTCCTAGTATAACACAACACATGAATTCACTCTTAAGTCATCTACATGGGTCGCCTTTAAGCACAACCCACTTTCAAATATGCCTAAGTCACTTTTAGGTCATATGGAGACCCATTTAGCTCTTTGACACTTCTCCAAGAAAAATAAAAACATATGAACACTTTTCGACACATGGACTAATGATACATGAACTATAGGCCCCCCTTAAGTGATAAAAATCTTCACATTACCCTTCTGTTAAAGCTAAATTCACTCAAACAATATTATGTGCACACAGTCACCATGAACTAATACATAGTCAACTTTTAAACCTTTATTCATACTAAATATAATTGTTCAAACCTTCATAATTCACATATATTATCCTTATGGATTATAAAACACATTCCAATATCTATCTTACCTTTAAATATTGAATTACCAATAAATTATCTCAAAAATCCTTCTCGAGTTACTTGCAGAGCATGAACAAAAAACACAGTCAACTTTGGAGATCAATATCTTTGACTATACACACTTTTAAATATTTAAATCTATATTTATATATATTATATATATATATATATATATATATATATATATATATATATATATATATATATATATATTACTTGGAGTCTTCTACCACTTTTATTTTTACACCATGAGTAATTTTTCATGTATTAAAAGATATGGTCTAAAAACCATAGACTAGATTTTCCTTCATTAATTTTCAAATGCCAACGGTCACAATTAAACCTTGGACACTATGATGTCATCTCATGTCCTCAATACTTATATTAATAATTAACCATTGATATTATTGTAATAAGATCATTTTTTAACAATTCTAAATAGTTTTCACATATTCACCGTTGATCTCTATTTGTATAAACACCCACACACTGTTAGATCCTTAGAAGAACCCTGATATTTACCTTAGCTTTACGTTAAAATTCAAACACTTTTCACCATCTTGATGCATATGGACATCTTTTAATAAAATGATTCATAAATATTTAGTAATTATCTTAGTCTTTAACATTGTTAAATGAATATCATTTTGACCTCTTTGACTCTTCACATGTCATTGATCTGCATGTACGAACTCCCATGAACCATTAGATATTTATTTGGTCCTAATATTCAACATCATGCTTAAATGACAAAATATAGAGACCAATTAAATATTATTAGGAGGCCAAATTTACACATATATATCTTTTACCTTTCTCACTTACATTTTCTCAAATTTGAACCATAAAAACTAGGTTAAATATTGAACAAACCCATATGACCATTTCTTCTTAAAACATCCACACATGCGATATATTCCATCACCAAACTAATTCATCATCTCTTTATTATACTTATAAAAATAATGTATTTTATATTATATTCATTTCATGCCATCAATCTTCGATGTGATTAAACATAGACTATTATATCTCCTTTACAAATTTGGCAAAATGTTGGAATTTAGTGAACTTTTGATTAAGGCACCAATTTTTCACCTTAATAACTTTTGTTGTGATAAGTTTCATGATCTAAAACTTGGACCATATTATCTCATCACATATGATAATCCAATGATATATCAATCAAATAATGTAACTCTCACTTGTGTGAGATATAATTACATTAAAATGACTACTCAAATTTATCTGTCACAAAGCTAATTATACCTAGATGAACATAATGAATAACTAGATGAATTCCACTTATGCAAACAAGAACTCTAATCATCCTTGACCTTTTATAGTACCCCTTTCAATCCTAAAATCACCATACTCATCCTTGAACATCTCTAACTATGCCAAAACTGAAGATCAACCAAGCCTCCTTCAATCATACTAGGACAAGCACATTACACACTTTGTCATTGTCACTTAGACTATCAAGGCACTTCACCCACTCACTTTAACACATCCATGACAACACCATGACATCATTAACAACTCTCTAACACATTATGCATTCCATTATGATCTATTATTTCATTTAATACCTATATAACATTACCAAATTAGACCTTTTATCTAATGCCTATTCTTATTTACCATTCTCGGCCACATTTTCCTTCATTAAGGTGAAAAAAAAATCTTGTTTAGAGTTTTTGAGGAAATAGGATCAATAACCAATGAAGATCACAATAGTAGTAGTATAGTCTAAATCAATAACAAGTTCTTGATATAATAGCTATTTAGAGAGGATGTATGATAGATATCAAATTCATTGACTATTCTAGTTATAACATGTGCTAATTAAGATGTGAATCTCTACATTATAATTAAAATATACTCATGCCTTTCCATTTTCATTTCCTTACCATTTTTATTTTCCTTTCCATTTTCCTTACCATTATCATTTGCCTTGCCTTGCCATTTGCCTTACCTTTTCCATTCACCTTGCCTTGCCATTATTACTTTCGTTTCCATTCACGTTACCTTGTCATTTTCCTTGCTTTGTCATTTTCCTTGCCATACCATTTATCTTACCTTGAATTTTCCTTATTTTTTCATTATTTCATGCCTTACCTTGCCATTTTTTTATTCCTTTTCATTTTCCTTTTACGAACTTGTTATTGATATTGATTAGTTGGTTCCCTCACTGTAAGATGGATTATAGTGACTTGAGGTCCATTTGGACTATGTAGGAAATACTCAGTGTTTCTTTAGGTTATGTCATCCACATTTATTCTAATTCTCTCATCATTTTATGATCAACCTAAGCCAATGAACTCACCATTTTGTGCATAATTTAAGCTAATGCTCTTTCCATTTTGTGAGCAATAACCATTTATATCTAGTCAATCTCTAATGAGTTAAGATACCCCAAAAACATTTTAAAATCACAAACATTACAAACATTTTAAAATACTAAAAATTGAAACAAACATAAAAACCTAAACATTTGAAAATGGTTTACAATCTCTTAGAGAGATATAAAGTCCCAAATTTTGAAAAACATTATCTTGTCCTAAACCTAGTCAGCAATCCTCAATCTTCCTAGTTTGGGGAAACTTAATCATTGAGCCAATTATTTTAGTAACATTGGGATGTGTCTTTTTTAAAACTTCTCTATAGGGTAAATTCATGGTTTATTATCATTCACACATTTAGACCAAGTATCTTTGGGGGTGTACCTTTCCCTTTGCATGTATCCTTACTTAGGGGCACCATCTAATTCACACTTTAGGCCAAGCTTGTATATTTCACCTTGATAGGGAAAAAATAGATCCTATAGCTTATGCCATGATATCTTACCCCCACATGACATTCCATTATATATATCCTTACTTTCAGGCATTTTATATGTATTGTTTTAACTCCATTAAACCTTCACACATAGATATTGAATTGGTTAATGACATGTTGATTTTTGTTCCTTTTATTTTTGAGTTTTGTGTGTATTATTTGCTTAGTTGTTTTTTTGTTTTCATGTTTATTTATTTTTCATCATTGTGCCTTAACTTGGTGCATAAGCATTCATTGAGTTATTCCCTATACTTGATTCTATACATATTCATACATCCACAATGTCATCATGGTTTTTATCATTGGTATGTTGTTTTCATTTATATATTAGATAAAGAGTTAATCCTTATGCTTATTACATCTAATGCTATGATGTTTTTTTATAATTATGGTTCATAATGTCACAAGCCAAATTAAATAGCAGACATATAATCTAAAAATAAATGGTTTTATGATAATTCTCCTTGCTCACTTTAGTAATTATCCCCTTTTCCTTGATCAAATCAAAACCAATTAAACAGTGTAATTATATCAGTGCTAATTAGGAAATGCATCTCTACATTGGGAGGTACAACCGAATCATCCAAATTTATCAATTATTATTCTCATTCTTACTCATTTATTTCTTCTTTCCTTATTCTAATTTCTCCTACTTGTGGGAGAACTACATTAGTTTGAGGTCCTTTTGGACTATGTAGGAAATGATTGGATACATGGATTATCTCGAGTCATCTCAGCCATCATCATTATCACCATTTCTACCATTATTCCTTATTAGGTTATTCCAATCATCTCTTTCATCACTTTGTAAATCTTTTTGTGCCTAGTTTGTTATGGCTTCTTCAGTGTTGGAAAAGTCATTATACCATCATACCTATGTTTTCACCCACTCATCTTTAATTTATGTAAGAGGTTATACCCTCAATTTATACTTTTTAATCCACCCTAATGGGGAACAATAAATTTATTATGATTAAATCTTCCCTAATGGGGTACATTATTATTCAAATGAGACTACCCTCTAGTGAATAAACCTATACCTCTTGACTCATAATAACCTATAGTTATCAACAAAATCAAATCTATTATAATTGGAAATATATGCATTTAAGCATTAGCTCTACTGGATTAATCTCATCCATCTGTTAATTTCATTCTTCTCCTTAATTATTTTCAAAGGATTATCCATCCATCTTATGTTTTAGCCACACCCTTGAGGGGTCATCATAGGCTTCCCAAATTTTGTTTGGATCATCATTCCTCAATCATTATCTTCATTTTATTCCTAAAAGATAACATTACTATGCATGTGTCTCAAAACACCTTATTAAATAAGGATAAAATATAGACACTCAATTTTGGCCACATTTCATGTCTAAATAAATGTCAAATCAATTTCTAGAAAATAATGCAAATTAAGCCTAGAAATCACTAAAACACTCAAATTTATCTATACACCTAGTGTTTATCTTATGAATCATGTTAATGCATCCCTATTATAGGTAATACACTATACATAATAATATCCTCTCATCGATTCATCCCTAGTCATATTTTGACCTAGCAAATTGTCAATTTTAACCAAATGTGAAGGACAACCATGTCAAAATTTAGAAATGGAAATTAATCTAATTAGAATTATTCAAAAGATTGAATACAATTAGAAAATTAGTTAAAACACTCATGGCTAATTATTAAAATTATAAAAATATAATTTCACCCAAAATATCTAAAAAATATGACATCATGCATGGCATAAGTTGAAAGTGGTGAAACACTCAAAATTCAATGCAAACAAATATCAATTTATGTAAGCCATGCCTTATAAGTGATAAATTAATTACCTCATTTATGGCCTTGGGCCTCCAAATTTGACTTTATTTATGAACACACATCTTGATATTAATATAGATGTACACAAATTAGTCTCTTAATTTTTGAAACCCTATAAATAGGAGGTTCCTCACATACCTCAATAAGAGGATTTTTGTGTAATGTTATTATGAATAAATACGTATAGAAAGATTCAACAATCAACACATGCCATAGCTAAATGCCAAGGTGAATAAGAAGAGATGATTCACATGCACCATTTATGAAGACTCTTTTCCCATAAATCCAAGCATAATCCCCCCTAGGCCTACTTGAAATTTCAATTCATAAGGAAGGTAATGAGTTTTGTTTTTCTCTTTGCATTGTTTGTTATTTTCTTGTTATTTTCTCCCCCAAGTATCTAGGATTAGAATGGTAATATTCAATGTGATTTTCATTTTTTTCACTCACTAACACATAAAATAACATTATCCTTAGATTATTTTATTATAATAACATGTTGATTACAGGTCATAAACTAAAAAACACTCAAAGTGGGCTCAAACAAAGGCAAGATGTGTTGTACACACCTAGTTACACATTTATTTTCTTTAACCTATAATTTTTATCTTTATAAATTACTATATTAAGGGTTGTAAGGGGAATGTAGATACTAAAAAAAAATTATAGCATCTCAGTCTTATACATTTGATAAATAGTATTTTGGGATCTACGCTTCAATTTTGGACCTCGTTATCAAAAGGCTCACATTTACCATCTCACTATGCCAAATCACTTATATTATGGTCTAATCCTATCATTATGATGACACAAATATCCTTTAATATATATAAATCTCAAAAATTGATATATATCCTTCACTCTCTGTTATAAATATATACCTACTTTCTATCCTTCTAGACACCACTAGCCAAAAAGGGACACTAGCATCAACACTAGTGTCTAGATCCTTATCTAGTGTCTACTACTCAAAATTCATTTGAATTGTAAACTATTTGAAACCTATGGGTCTACATATTTTTTTATTGAAACCTACTATGAGATATGTTCAAAAGGTATGGTATAAATATAAGCCTAAGCATTTTGATTATTCATCTATAAAACTACCAAGCTAGTACCCACCAAGGATCATTCAATCAATCACAAAACTATGTTATTATGCCCTATTCATCCATATTTTTTATTAGTCATAAAATTAGTCATAAAAAATGTCTAATGCATTTTAAGAGTAGTTCATGAATGTTATTTTTCAAGTTACAAGATAGATCATTACATGCATCTATATATAGCATATTACACTATTATTCACACATACCCCACACATAGGGGAGAACTACATAATTTTGAGGCCCTCATTATAAAATTAGATATTTAGGAAATGCTCATTGATAGAGGGGTGTTTGAGGTCAACTTATCACCATGAGACCACTAACCCTCTTTTAGTAAACACATCTTAAGGGTGAAGAAGGGTGAATAGCTGGGGTTTTATTCATAATTAGACATATACAGTCGATGATCCAAATTTGAATCCATCATTATAAAGGTAACATAAAACCTAGAATAGTGAAGTTGTTTACATCAAAATCTAGTGCATATTATGTATTAGATAGTAGCATTTCAGAACATATAGTAGTGTCAATAGTAGTGTCCCAATGTTGATGGTAGTGTCTATAGATCCAAAAACATCATTTCAAAAATTTGTTGACTATTTTTAAATCTTGATCCTACACACTTTAGCATGTGCATAACCTAGATCCTCTTATTCATTAAAAATCTAGCTAAGTATCATTTATCCTTGGCATTTCTATCAATAAAACATTTTTCAAATTGGGTACTATTCATATTTAATACATCTCAGTATTTTAATATAAAATATTCATTTATCTAAGTTTGTAATTAACTAGCCTGCTATAGAATAATTTTATTCATATTTGTGTATAGGTTATTATATCCCCTTAAACCTTAACACCACTTACTTTACAAAAAGTGTTAAACGTCAAGAGATATATTTTTAAGAACAAGTCATGTATGGTAAGCATAAGTCAAGATTACCATTCTCAAGTTTATAATACAAGATTTTATTGTTAATAGGTACCCCATCATGCATTATTGAATAAAGGTATTGAACATGTTCTCCCTCATCCACTCCACATCCCATGATTGTAGATAGTCCAATAAAATGGTATGATATCATTGATGAACTCAATATTACTTTGGCTATTTATTTTTGTTAAAACTCTTCAACAAGTCAATTATATATAAAGATATATTATATGTGGTATTACATGATAAAACTATGCCACATAATTTAAAACCATCATATGTTGCCTCTATTTATTAATACATTGAATAATACTAAAGACATGATTTCTTTTGAAATTGAATATTTACTTAATCAACATACCATTGATCAAAATCTTTTTTTTTTTCATTTAAGTAACAATCTAAAGTAAGAGATTCAAACATGTATTGATAGACAATGGATCAAGGTTGAACATTTACAACATCACATTTATATAAATATCAAGTATTAACATAAATTATTCCCATAAATAATATAACATTATTATATGCTTGATTCTATGACTTTTGGAGTCACAAGTAGTCTTAAAACACTTCATGGTTTATTTCATCTCATGCCCAATAATTTTCATTAAAAAAAAATTACTAGGTAGAGGATGTATTCATGCCATGGAATTTGTGCCATATACATCAAATCAGTGCATAAATTTCTATGCATGTCCCACAAATAAGTAACCATTCAAATATTTCAAGATCATAGTACCTATTAATGGATTTAATCCATAATCAGATCTCATGTCTTCCTATATAATACCTCCATTACATCTCATACCAATGGATAGACTACATACATATAAAATTGGATAATTAAGGTTAATGATAAAGATTCACTAAAAAATATACTACTTATTTAAGAGAAATTAAAATAACCACCACAAATATCCAAAGAATAAGAAGAAAATATACCATATCTTCCTTTATTGGTAAATTCAAAATATCCATCTCATATTATTATTAAGACAATATAAATGATTATGATAATGAAATCACAACAAATATAGATGACTATTTGTCTCATATAAATTCTTCACCCATCAGTGTAAGAGAGCTTTGAGATGATTCAACCATCATGATGACTATTCAATGGAATATAATAAATGCAATCCTTTAGAAAAATCATGAATATATATGTGTAAATTATTGTTGCACTATTAATTCAATTTTTAAATAACCTATACTCAACACTCCACTAAGGCAATACTTCATTAAATCCAACATAACTATATTTAAAGAGGCATATTTTTTCTGATTTTTTGATATTAGAAGTAGTCGAACGGACCTCTGACAATTGTTCAACTTTAGGAAGACCTTGAATTATATCATTAGATTTTAATCTTTTCATAAACCTGTATAACAGATTTATCAATGTATCTCCTTCGTAAAGAATTTTTCCATAATTACCATGAAGAGTTGCTCCTCGAGTACCCAAATAGGGTTTAGAATACCTAGTATTTTTGGTATATTAGTAAAAAATGTAAACCTCATGGATATCAAAAAGAATTATATAATTATTTACTATTAACACATAGGATAAAACCAAAATTATACTACAAATTCTCCTCAAAAACATTTGTTTCATCTATGTACCACTCACTATAGAGAAGTGAGATGATTATTCTAGCAAGAAAATAAAATATTTTGTGACACCTACAAACCTAGATCTTACACTCGGGAAGAACCCTTGTCCTTGCCTTTCCAAGTCCTTATGATTCTCCAAATTACAATATAGCCCCATGGGTCTCTTAAATAGATCCCATACAAAAAATAATTAGACTTCCTAATTACAATAATTAGAAATGCAGACTCAAGCATGTCGTAGATGGTTGTGTTGAATTATGAAAAAAAATCATAGTTCAAAGATGAAGGAATAATTACAATAATATAAGTTTTTAAAATGCCACAAATAATGGTATCCAATAAGAATCAATCCTGAAGCACATCACATAGAAACTTGTTTAACCCTAAAATGAATATAGATTGGAGTTATATAGGGCTAAAGGGGTAGAGGTATCCTAGGGAATAAGGATGGTAGATTATCTCTAAATCATACTAATTAGATGCTAAACTCAGATATAACATATACTAAATTTATTAAATTGAGATGGAATAAAAAAAGTAAGCAACTATACTATATATGAAAATGACAAAGAAGTAATGTACATAGTTGGTTCTGATGTTGACATAGTTCTAGATTTAGAACAGGTAGGAAGCAAACTAGAATATGATTTTAGAATAGTCACCAAATTCTAATTTTAGTTCCTATGGAGTCTTATACACTAACATCAACCTAGGATGGTTACATTGACACTACGATCTAAACCCAATGCAGGTGTCCTATGTGTAATACATACTAAAAATGATGTGACCACCTAGATGCTTCTAAGTTTGTCTTCACCTTCACTCTAGTGTATTTAAATTTGAGTCATGGATTGTTGATCCTTATGAAATTGTAAAACCCTTGTTCTCCATCTTCATAGTGACCTTGAGAAAAAATGGTTTAGTGGGCATTGAGTACCAAGCTAACCTAATGCAAGAGAATTAAAAGATCATTTAATGTACCAATGTAAATACATCCAAATTTAGGGTTGATGATTCTAGGAGGTTTTCAATTATCAATAAAAGCCTTAGAACACTTATATATGTTGTAAAGGGTTGTGACCATTTTTAAAAGGCATGAACCCTCATATTATAATCTTAAAATGTTATTATGTAAATAATCCTATTTAGTATTTAGAAGCAAAAACCTATAAACTAGGATAATATGTTCAAAAGGTTTTTGATTGAATCATGGTATTATCCTAAGACCAAAACTAAGCTTTTACCTATTGATAAGCCATGTATCACCAAAATAGGATTCAAAAAAGTAAACAACTGATATATATAAGGTCAAAGCATATAGTCTTGGGTGTGCTACAAGTGAATAGGAGAAAGAAGGGAATAAGGCCTTTAGGCTTGAATTATCTTGACAGTCTATAGGACTATATGTAAATACTTGAATATTCTCAATAAAGAGAAAGTGTTATTGTAATTCCAACCTAAAGATTAATATGAGATTTTGAATTAACCTATGTGTCTAAGGCTCTTTATATCATATCTTGAGTCAGAAGGTCTGAATATATATTTTTATCAACATAGATTCATAATCTTAGTTAATATATGGAAGTGGAGATGAAAAAATGTACCATAATATATGTGATGAAATTTGGTGAGTAAACATTCTAAATCAATAAATACAAACATATTTAGAGGATAGTGTTTTTAGAACTATGCATGCAAGTAGAATTTCAAGAGGTTTGAAGGATCGTGTCTCTAATCATCTTAAATTTTTTCCAAGAATTTTTATAAGGTTAACAATTTGTGGAAGATTGCATTATCAATATGCACTCTTATATGTATAAGTATAACAAACAATTCTATGTGATATTTTATGCATATTCCAAATAGTTTTTTAAATCAAAAGAGTCACCTAGATGCCATGATTTGTTGATCTACAATCAATTCACATAGTGTTAATTGAAGAATGAAATATTGAATTGGGAATTTAGTTCATGTTAATTGGTTTTGGTAGGGTCAAATAAAATTTATAACTATTCAAAAATACATAAAAGTTTGTAGATTTGTTGTGTTTTTCGAATCTTAGACAAAACTAAATATTTAGAAAATTGATTGGTCATAATGGATGGAATAGAGGTCTGCCAGTAAAGATTTGAAGTGTGTGTGAAGTAACATGAAGGGAATATGAATCGATTGGAGAAGACACAGGATCATGTGGAAATGCATCGAGGTAATATAGATTTATCTTTACAAGAGAATTAATATTCAATTTAAAAGAGATGGATAGAATATTATCTCTGAGTTTAAACTTTGGAGATTTTTTGTATGATATTAGAGGACCTAGTGTTGAGATCTAAATAATGGGAATAGTCTAAGTAACGATTGAATTGGGATATAAGTTTATGGATCAAGAATAATTATCCTTTAAGTAACCATAGATTCATTTGAAGTTGTAGTTTAATAAAGTTTATAATTAGATATAGAAATAAAATGCATTCTTTTGTCAAATTGGAATACATACAATATATGGATACAAGTTAGAGTTAGTGTAATACAAATGTGCTTGAATGGACAATAAAATAAATGTGAGTAATCTGGGATAGTGTCTAAAATTTGATAAGATTGCTATTAGTTTTGGTATTATATCTCAGAACAGGGTGATGAATTTGTGCAAGTGTTAATATTTTAGTATTTGATATAGTTATAAAATTTTATGATGAGTTTGTTTTAGTGATCAAAGTTGCAAGTGACTAAAATAAGTTGGTCATGTAGTTGAAAGCCAAGTAATGCTCAAGGAAAAGATATAAAGCCAGGATGGCTTGGAAAATAGTGAAGAACTTGTGAAGCTCAATAAATATAAGAGTATATTTATTACTCTTGTAAAGAGATCCAAGGTAGAGTTAACTTGGACAATTGTCAAGAGACCAAGGTGAAACAGACTTTGATGAGACAAAAAATATGGAGAAAGATGCAATAGATTTGATTGAGAGAGTAAAAATGGTGAGAAGACTGATTAGAGAACTATGTAAGGCAAAATACCAGTTAAAGAAGCAATGAGATAAGGAAATGAGGAAAAATTAATAAGAGGAAAACTTTCAGAGAGAAATGAATGAGATAAAGGAAAGGATCACATTGATAAAGCTCATGATTAAGAGCAATAAGAACCCATGGAATGGGTTGTTGATGAGAAAGAAAGTGAAATGGCCAATTAAGTAAATGATTAAAAAAAAAAGGCAAAAGTTGGAAATTGCCTTAAAAAGAGAAGAGAAATTGTTGAGAAAATAGCTAAAAGTGTTTATAAGCAAACTACAAACACAATCAATGATAGGAGAAGATGAGATAGAAAAATAAGAAGAGGCAAATGAGACTCATGATTTTGAATTTGACTTTTTGTTAGAGTGTATACATAGGTACCAAAATGATGAAGAAAAGGAGATAAAAAAAAGGATATCCTCAAGCACTAGGATGAATGAGATGAAGAACCCAAGATGAAACATAAATAACAAAATAAAAAAGAATTTATAAAGGAGACATTTGACTTTTAAGAGGAATAGTTGAAGGGAGAGCCCAAGAATAAAACTTTATTTTGTAGTAATTTATTTATTTATGTAAATTTTGAATATTTATAGGAAGAGATGGCATTATTGTAACATGCCATACATAATAAAGTATTATTTGAAGAAGAGAATCAAATTGATAAACAAAGCTCATTAAAAGAGCAAGTGAGGAGTCAAAAAGAGTATGATGAGACCCAAGGGTCTCAAATTTTTATATTTGATAGTTTGTTGAGTTATATTTGTACAAGTGAACTTGAAGAGCTAAAGGAGAATTTAGAGAAAATTACAAGGAAAGAATAAAATATGGATAAAAAATGCATGTCCACTTATATGAAAAGTTGGTTCAAGGAGATTATCAAGAAAAGAGGATGAGAGAAGAACAAATGGAAGAGCTAAAGAAAAATTCGAAAAGGAGAAAGATTCCTTTTGATTAGGAGATCAAAATTTTGTACATAGGTAGTTTGATGTAGGAGTATCAAAATATCATTTAATGTACCAATTTAAATACATCTAAATTTGGGGATGATGATTCAAGGAGGGTTTTAATGATTAATAAGAGCCTTAGAACACTTAGATATGTTGTAAAGGGTTGTGACCATTTATAAAAGACATGAACCCTTATATTATAAACTTAATAGGTTATTATGTAAATAATCCTATTTATTATCTAGAAGCAAAAACCTATAAACTAGGATAATATGTTTAAAAGGTTGTTGAGTGAATCATGGTCTTATATTGAGACCAAAACTAAGTTTTAACCTACTAATAAGACATGTACCACTAAAATAGGAGTCAAAGAAAGTAAACAAACCAATATATATAAAGGTCAAAGCATATAGTCTTGGGTGTGGTATGAGTGAATAGGATAAAAAAGGGAATATGGCCTTTAGGCCTAAAATTATCTTGACAGACTATAGGATTGTATGTAAATACTTGAAGATTCTCAATAAATAGAAAGTGTTACTATATTTTTGGCCTGCTCAAGTTGAATAAAGATTAATATTATATTTTTAACTCACCTTTGTTTCCAAGGCTCTTTATATCACAACTTGACTCAGAAGGTCCAAATATATCTTTATATCAACATAACTTCATAAGATTGATTAATATGTGGAAGTGGATATGAAAAAAGGTACCATAATATATGTGATGAAATTTGGTGAGTACACACTCTAAATCATTTAATATAAACATATGTAGAGGATAGTGCTTTTAGAAATATACATGCAAGTAGAATTTCAATAGGTTTGAAGGGTCATGTCTCTAATCATCTTCAATTTGTTCCAAGAATTTATATAAGGGTAAAGATTTATGGAAGATTGTATTATTAATATGCATTGTTATATGAATAAGTATAACACATAGTTTTATGTGATAGTTTATGCATATTCCAATTGTTTTTTATCAAGAAAGTCACCCAGATGTCACAATTTGTTTGTCTGTAATTGGCTCACATAGTGGTAATTGGAGAATGAAAACTCGAATTGGGACTTTAGTTCATGTTAATTGGTTTTGGTAGGGTCAAATAAAATTCATAACTATTCAAAAATACATAAAATTTTGCATATTTGTTATGTTTTCATAATCTTAGACAAAATTAAATATTTGGAAAAGTGACTGGTCATAATGGAGGCAATAGAGGTCTACTAATAAAGATTTAAAGTGTGTGTGAAGTAACATGAATGGAATATGAACCGATTAGAGAATACACTGGGTCATGTGGAAATTCATTGAGATAATACAAATTTGTCTTTACAAGAGAATTAATATTCAATTTGGAAGAGATTACTATAATATTATCTCTGAGTTTAAACTTTGGAGATTGTTTGTATGACATTAGAGGACCTAGTATTGAGATCTAAATAATGGTAATAGTTTGAGTAAATATTGAATTATTTTATGATTTTATGGTTCAAGAATAATTATCCTTTAAGTAACAATATATTCATTTGAAGTCGTAGTTGAATAAAGGCTAGAATCAAAGATAGAAATAAATTACATTTTTTTGTCAAATTGGATCACATGCAATATATGGATACAAGTCAGAGTCAGTGTAATAGAAATGTGCTTGAATGGATAAAAAAATAAATGGGAGTAATCTAGGATAGTGTCTAAAAATTGATAATATTTCTATCATAACCCCAAAGACCCCTTTATCAATGAGTTTTTTCTACATATACAATACTCTAAAGAGGGACTTAGGATAATGTAGTTTTCCCCTATGCATTGTCTTTTGTGTGAATCATGTAATATGTGTAAAATTAAGTACAATAGTGACCTATATTGTAACTTGGCAAATTGGGATCTTCTAATACTCTTTTATTACTTTAAACTTATGTTTATATTGTCCATATTATTGATATGAAAATAGGAGAAAATAGGGAAGCTTTGCTAAATTGATTGCTCTTTTTTTCTAAATTATAGGTGAGGAATTAATTAAGGTTGATCTTGTATTTATATTAAACCCTTTAGAGAATTAAATCTCATAAATTGCCTAGGCTAACTTTTATAGCTTGGAATTTTACCCTTGTGAGAGAGTTCTTCAGGCTCTCTCACTTCCAGCTACAAGCATGGGAACAACCTCAGGATGTGGGTATCCTATGGTGAGGTTAAACCTATAGTATTTTTAATGAGGCTAGTTCCTTAGTTGTTTCACTTTAGCTCTTTATTCCCATACTAAAATCTATTATGTCTAAGGAAAAGGGATATGAGGGTAACTTGAAAATAAATCTAAGCTAAGGGAGGTGATGCACTAGAAGAGAATGATCCACTGAATATGGAAAAGAATCAACTACTAATGAAACCAAATAGAACATAGGCTATTCTGGTTCTATCTCAAGGCTATAGGCATGGAGGTCAAAGGAGAGCTTTGATTTTTGAAGGATACCAAGAATAGGTCTATGTGAGACACTATAGGCTGGTAACACTTCAAAGGGATCTCAATGCATAAACACTTCACACAATCATGCATAAAACCAAAAGAATAAAAAATAAGGTGCTTGGAAAAATCATAGATGATGAACAACAATCATACATTCTACAAAAACAACTAAATGTGCACACTTGTTTTTAACTAGAAATAGAAAAGTCTTCCTTTTATTCATTTAAAATAATCTTTTACAAATCAATTTTTGTAGAGTAATTCTATCACTCATATGGGAATCAATTCTTGGCTCCAAGGCCTCTTATTTATATCAAAAAAAGGAGGAGAGAGAAAGGGAAGAAGGAAGAAGCCAATGATAGTTGGGACTCTAATGTCATCCTCCCTTGTGCTACTAAATTCACCACTCAAGATTATTACATATCTTATCAAGTCCTTCTCATGCATTTAATTCTCTCTTTGGCACATTATAGGAGCCATGTTATGAGTAGTTGGAACGTCACTTCCTTTGTGAATGAAAAGAATTTTGCATTTAAAATAGTGTGGTCACTTTCATTTTCATGTGTCTTACAAGAGAAAATGAGGCCTCCATGTGTTTTAACCTACTTGAGCCATGCTACATTTATGTTTGAATGGTTATTTATTTGGAAAGGGAGCCATGTTGAAGGATCAAATCCTTCATTAAATTCCATCTACCAACCACTTGGACTCTCCCACTTTGATTGTCTCTTTTTTCTCTAGATTACACCATTTGACAACTTGTCATTCATTACTTCCATGTCTCTCATGCCATTAGACCAAGATTAATTTGAGTACCTAAAGAATCTTGATTTAATCTAAGTGGAGTAACTTGGGATTTTTTATCTTTCCTACTTCAGACTTTGTCTCTTCCTTTACTTATGAAGTCTTCTTAAGTATAGTACTTGGAAAATCCTGATTTACTCTATGGAGAGTAACTTGGGTTCTCAAATCTTACTTACTATGGATTTTTTCTTTCTCAAGTCTTCAAAATTTTCCCTTGTTTGATAAAATATCTTAAAGGAATTCCTTCAAACAATTTTCTTGAGGGAATTCCTTCAGGATTTTTTCTGTACCATTTCCTTTCCAATTTTCCCAAAGGGTACCTACCCTTCAGGTTTCCTAAAAATGCCCCCTATCAAATTTATTTACGGGCATCTACCCTTTGGGTCTCTCACAAGTGTTCCTTTTGAAGGTTACCTACCCTTTAGAATTTTATTGAAGACTTTTCTTAAAGGGGAGGGTACCCTTTGGGCCTTTTGAATGAGCCCTTTAAAAATGAATGAAATCCTTTGGAAAGCTTGAAAGAGACCTTTCAGAAGGATTGTGTCCTTCAAAAATTCCAAAGTCTTCATGAAGGTAAAACTTGATTGAAATTATAGAAGACCACTTCAGAGTCTTGGGACAAGAAGACTTACACCCTGCTAAACCTGATTAACATTGAAGAGAATAAATCAGGTTTTCAAACCTGCACTACATCTTGTGAAAAATTTATAAGTCAAGCTCTACTAAAAACCCAAATTGAAAAGGAAAGATTAAATTATGTTTGTGAGGGGGAATAACTTATTACTCATAAAACTTTATAAGACAAGCAACTCAGAAAACCTAATTTATTATAGAAAGAAGCAATGAGTAATTTAAGTTTCTTGAGCAAGAAGACTTAACACATGGAAAATCCATTTTTACATTAGAATTAGGCCCTAAACACTTTTACACTTTTATAATTTTAACTTATAAGGAAATTTAATCAAAATAGTTCCACTAATAGAGTCCATAGTTTTGATGAACTCATGCTTGAAATGCTTGAACTGCTTAGTTCACCATGAAAACTACTCAAGAACCTTTTCTTAGCTTTGAATACCTATCCCTTAGAATTTGAAAAAATACACTTTAAGCAATCTTAAAGTGTTTCAAAATATTTGTTAGCATTTTAAAACTCTTTGGTCTATTCATTTCATCTAGAACACTTGCTCGTCTATAAACAACTAGATCTATCTGGGCACAATTCAATATGTGGTCCAAAAAAAAGGCCAACATCTTTTATGACTCATAGGGAAACATGCCTATTATGATTCAAGAACCTATCCACTTGCTTCATCTTATCCATTGGGCATGGAGTTACTACTTTTATACAAGGCTAGCTTTATCTGGAAATTCCCCTTGAAGTAACAAGAATAATCCAAATAAAATAAACTATTCCCAAGGCACTTAGGGGAGGGATAACACATAATTGAAATAGATGTGCATAAGGCACTTAGAAAAAAAAATGAAAAACTATAAAAAAAAGTTATAATATATACATAAATGAAAACTCTCTTAATATTAAGTCTTTAGATGAATCCCATTAATTGATATGAGTAATACCTCCCCATCTAGTTGGGAAAGATGAAAAGTGCTATGTTGTTTATGTTCATGGATCACATAAGGGCCACTCCACAAACTATAAAACTTGGTATGGTTATCTATCTTGGCCTTATTAAAATCCCATTTGAGAAATAGATCTCCTTCCTTGAAGTCCCTTGCTTTGGCTCTCTTGTCAAAGGCTTTCTTGACTTGAGTTTGATGTGACTTTAGTATTTTCATTGCAAGGTTCCTTGTTTCCTCAAGCTTTATGAGTTCTACCAATATTATGTCCATGGGTTCATCTTCCAGTAGCTCCAACTGATGGGCTAGTTATAATATAGGTATCTCAAGAGAAATGGGTAACTTGGCCTCCCTTCCATATACTAGAACATATGGAGAATTTCCAACAATAGCTTTAGGAGTTACCCTGTTAGCCCACAAGGCTATCTTCCACATAGTGTGCCATGTCCTTTGGTTCTCCTCCATAGTCCTCCTAATGATCCTTAGAAAAATTTTATTTGTGGACTCAAATAACCCATTTCATTGAGGATAATAATTTGAGAAAGTGCTAAGGTAGATGCCCATCTTGAGGGCCCATTCACTTATTTTCAAACCAAGGAAAGCTAATGCATTATCAGATATGATAGTGGATGGAACACCAAACCTGGTCACAATGTTGTCATAGAAATCTAAGACTACACTTTCATTAGCTTCTTTCAATACAATGGATTCCACCCATATAGTGAAGTAATCAGTTGTAGTAAGCACCCACTTATGCCTTGCACTTGATGGGGGGGTTGATTAGTCTAATGAAATCCAAACCCCACTACAAGAATGGTTGTTCTAATTGAATTAGGTTGAGAGTAAAAGTCACTAGTCTTTGTTTACCTATAAAGAGATCACATTGTTGACACTTTCTCACCCATGCATAAGTATCTTTGAAAAATCTAGGCCAGTAATAAATAACCCTCATTATCTTTTCTATTTTAGTCATTGGTACAAAATGACCTCTTGCAAGTCCATCATGGAACTGCTCTAAAAGCTTGGCCACTTAATCATTATCTATGCACCTTAGGAGTACTCCATTGAGGTCCTTATTGAATAAAATCCCATCAACCAATGCATAAGGTATGGACTAAAGTTTGAAATACCTTTTTTTTGCTTTGTCCATACCTTGAGGGCACTCACCTATTAGAAAAAAGTATGTCATATCATGAAACCAACTAGTGTGAGGTGGATGTGCATCTATTTGTGGATGTCTATTTAGAAAGTTGTGCTATAATTTGATATACCAAAGGGCATATTTTGGTATGCATATATGCCCCATTTGGTGGTGAAGGCATTCTTGTACCGATCTTCATCTTTCACTTAGACTTGGTTGTAGCCTAAAAATCCATCTAATAGAGAGAAGCATTCTAATCCTACAACTACTTGGAGAAGTTGCTCCATGGATGGTAGAGGGTAGTGATCCTTCAAGGAGACTTTGTTCAAATCTCTAAATTCCACACACAACCTAATCTCCCCACTCTTCTTCCGGTACCAAGTTGGCTACCCATGATCAATGTTTGATGGGAAAGATGATCCTAGACTCGATCAATTTGGTTAACTCTTTCCTCATTAGCTCTTCTATCTTGGGGTTGATCAGCCTTTGCTTTTACCTTACATACTTGGCATTAGCCTCCAATTCTATGGTATGCTAAAATAACTTTGGATCAAAAACTTATAGGTTGTTATACTCCCAAGAAAAAATGTCTGCATATTCTTAGTAAAGTGATATGAAAGTGCATCTCTCAGCCTTGTTGCTTACCTTCCCAAGCTTGAGAAGCTTATCCTTGAAGATGAGGACTCTCTCATAATTTTATTTATTAGTAGACATTATTTCTTTCTCTTTCCTCACATGGTCTCCTTCATGAAAAAGGCCCTTAAGTGTAACCAACCCCTTTGGAAGTTTATTTGACTTTAGCTAAAAAATATGATCTTCATATTGATGCTACAATTTAGCTTGATTAGAGGAGAACTCAGCTTCTTGATGTAAGAAATAAGTAATTTGTTTGTGAATTTTAAGAACCTTCCAATGAGCTTCATTATCTAGCATTGATGGCCTCACCACTAGTTGGACATATGGCTAAAACTTAGCTTCTTTCAGCTCACTTGGAATGTCAAACTGAGCTCCCATGGTTGCTAGCCTTTTAGCATGTTGGTTCTAATTTTTTGGCATAGATTGAATGTCAAAGGCCTCAAAATATTTAATTAGGTTCCACACTCAATTTTTTTAGGACCTCATCAAAGAAATCTTTATAACATTTAGGCCTTTGACTTAGTTTACTTTGATCTCACTATCCCCATAAACTTGCAGCTATTTGATTCCTCTTTTATTGCCCCATTAAAGGCCATAAATCAAGCCTTCATATTCTACTACATTTGAAGAGCAACTAAAATGGAACCTATAGGAAGAGAAAAGCTTGTTACCTGAAGGGGAAACCAACATTGTCCTAGCACCTACACCATTTTTTCTCCTTGAGCCATAAAAGAATAATTTCCATAAACCATTGGGGTCTTCTTTAGGTCCAATGAGGTAAGGCATGGGTTGATTCTCTTCATGTAGTAGATAAACACCCATGTCTCTTTCCTCAACACCTTCCAAAGGTTTGAAAAATTGGTTAGCATCCCATAGCTCATCCAAGAACAAGTTTGGAACCTCTTCAAGATGAGTGTTTATCTCTTAGCCATTTATAAACTCATCCTCATCAAGGATAGTACAATTAAGGTTTATGTTATTTGGCTGATGGGGTTCAATGTGGAATTATGCCATGGATTCAGCCTTGATTAAGACATTAGTCCCATACCTTATTCTAAATTCCATGTAAGACCAATCTGCTACAGGGTAACCCCCAATCTTGGCTATGAACTCCTTAGAGAGACACAAAGTGAAGCAAAGAGTAACATAAAGGATTAGAACATCCTACACCATGAAAATTATAGGACAAGCATGTAGGGTTAAGCTCAAATTTTTTATGATACTTGATGGCTTTGTGTAATAACTATCAAGTTACAGGACTCCCTTGGTGTGAAGCTCATACTTGAGGTTTAGTTGATAAGCTATAGACTTTGGCATGACGGAGGTGCTAGCCCCACTATCCATCAAGTAGTTATGCACCAAGGAATTACTGATGATTAATAAAATGTAGAAATGGGGGGTTTGGTCACACTACTTGACCTTTCTCCTAAAGGATTCTTGGTTGCATTAGTGAAGACCTCAGCTTCCTTACCTGATTATTTACTTGCAGCTGTCACAATACTCATCTTAGATAATCCTTCTTAAAGGATGTCTACTTGGCTAGGCATGAAAATCATGTCCCATATTGGTATGTTCACATTATATTTCTTCATTTGCTCCACAATGTTGATTGGCATACCACCAACCCTTGCTTAAGTTTTGGGAGCCACTGTTGTTGGCTTTATTAGTGAAGAAGTGGTGACAAGAGGTTCTTTGAAAGCTTCCTAATTATCACCCATATTTCTTCTCTTTATCTTGTGTTTATTGAGACTGGGATGTTAGCCTGACTAGGGATGGCATACTAATTAGATGCATAACACTCCTTTTGTTCACTGATGACCATTATGGCCTCTAGCTAGTTTGACACCTAATCTGATCCTTGTTCTTATGGATGTTGATCCTACTTTGTCATTATGGGCACCTCCATGCTTTAGGCCATAATATCTTGGCAATACCCATAAGTAATAGCATGGTGTCATTAATCATTGAACACCTAGTTGGATCCATTAGTTGGGATGATGGATTGTCCAAAAGAATGATTCCAAGGGATTATCCCTTTAACCTCTTGAACCACATTGTTATGAACTAGAACTAAGGAATTGGAAGGTCTTACAACATTTGGATTATAATTACACTATCTAGCATAGTTAGGTTTCCCCTATCCTTAGAAATTTCCTTTGTAGGGTGGCCTATTTGCTTGATAAGGCTACTACTGAGGCTTGTATGGAGCTTGATATGGATTTTTGTAAGCTTGCTACCTCTTGAGATTGACCACATCATTTACAAAAGATTAGAGCATTATTTTTAGTTACAAGTAATTTTTTTACTCTTGGGGGCCATTGGATCCACTAATGGAGGTTTTCTCTTACTTTGGTGAAGGCACAACATCAATTATTGTCATTAGAAGTATAACATCAAGTGGAGGAATGACTATAAGAGGTGGTCTAATCTTAAGAAAAAGAGGCATTGGGGGTCTAGGAGTAAGCTTGCCCACCTAAACTAGGAATTTTTTTGCTTTAATGGCCACCTCATATGCATTTGGTAGTATGTCCCCTCCCATGAATTAGATCATTACAACTATATCACTATTGAGATATTTCAAGTAATACAAGAATGAAAAGTTTAGAAATGTTCTAATATCTACTAGAATTCTATCCCATGCCTTCTGAAATCTCATATTGAAGTCTTGTATGACTTCATGGGGAGATCTCTTGATTATGGTTAGTTTCTCTATAAGTGATAGATGATCACTCTTATCTTCAAACCTTTTACACAGGGTTGTTCCTAGCTCATCCCATGAGTGGATAGAATTAGGAGCTAGGCCCCTATACTAATTTAATGTCTTTCCCTTGAAGGGTAAAACTAATACCCTAATAGACATGTTCTCTACTATGATATTATGAATGTTGTAAAAATTGGCTATGTCTATTATTTGCTTAGTAGGAGTTAAAAATTGATATCCTATGTAATATGTGACACTTTTGAGGGATGATACTAGCATAGGGTCATACTATGGTAAATCTAAAGGACTATGTTTATTGAATCCCATAAAATCTCTTTGGGGAATCATGGTAGCAAGAGGAGCTAACAAGGATCTTCTTACGTAGGTATACCTTATGACTGGTTTAGGAAAATGGTGCTCTATGTATGGATGAGTATGGTTGAACCTTAACCTTCTTACTAAGTTCAAAGGTAATTTAACAAACATAAAATAAATACCCATAGAAATCAATCTTATAGTCACCTTTGGCATGAAAGATAGCTAATTCTCTACCACCAGATAGCAAGGTGTTCTTTGGAGTCACCAGATACTGGAAGATGAAAGCTACCACTACTTCAAATTGATCAAAATAGCATCAAAATTGACCAATCTTCCATAAAAAATGGAAATGAAAATGGTAGTGTGTACCACCGAGTGTGCCAGAACTATTATGGCATGGAATTATACCCTTATGAAAGAGTTATTCAAGCTCTCTCACTTTTAGCTACAAGCATGGGGACAACCTTAGGATGTGGGTATCCTATGGTGAGGTTAAACCTCTAAGCTTTTTAATGAGGCTAGTTCCTCAGGTGTTTCACTTTAACTCTTGATTCCCACACTAAAATCTACTATGTCTAAGTAAAAGGGATAGGAGGATAACTTGGAAAGAAATATAAGCTAAGGTAGGTGATTCACCAAAAGAGAATGATCTACTAAATATGGAAAAGAGTCAACTACTAATGAAACCAAACAAGACATAGGCTATTATGGTTCTATCTCAAGGCCATAGGCATGGAGATTTTGTATGGAGGTCAAAGGAGAGCTTTGTCTTTTGAAGGATAACAAGAATAGGTCTATGGGACACACTATAGGCTGGTAACACTTCAAAAGGAGCTCAACACACATACACTTCATGTAATCTTTCACAAAACCAAAAGAATCAAAAGAAAGGTGCTTGGAAAAATCATAGATGATGAACAACAATCATACATTCTACAAAGAAAACCAAATGTGCACAATTGTATTTAACTAGAAATAAAAAAGTCTTCCTTGTATTGCTTCAAAAGAGTCTTTTACAAAGAGATTTCTATAGAGTAATTCTATCACCAATTTGGGGATCAATTATTGGCTCCAAGGCCTCTTATTTATATTATAAAGGGGGGGAGAGAAAGGGAAGAAGGAAGAAGTCATTGATGGGTGGAACTCTGATGTCATCCTCCCTTGTGATACTAAATGTTCCACTCAGGACTGTTGCAAATCTTCTTGAGCCCTTCTCATGCATTTAAGTCTTTATTTGGCACATTATAGGAGCCATGTTATGAGAAACTAGAACATCACTTCTTTTGTGGCTGAAAAGAATTTTGCATTTAAAAAAATGTGGTCACTTTCATCATGTCTTCCATGAGAAAATGAGGCCTCCATGTGTTTTAACCTACTTGAGCCATGCTACATTTATGTTTGAATGGCCATTTTTTGGGAGAGGGAGCCATGTTAAAGGATGAAATCCTTCATTAAATTACATCTACCAACCTCTTGGACTCTCCCACTCTAATTAGCTCTTTCTTTTCTAGATTACACCATACATAAGCTTGTCATTCATTACTTCCATGTCTCTCATGCCGCTATACCAAGATTAATTCAAGCACCTAAATAACCCTGATTTACTCTAAGTGGAGTAACTTAGGCTTTCTGATCTCTCCTGCTTTGGACTTTGTCTACTCTTTTACTTATGAAGTATTCCTAAGTAGAGTACTTGGAGAATCTTAATTTACTCTATAAAGAGTAACTCGAGTTCTCCAAGATTACTTACTATGGATTTTTCTTACTCAAGTCTTCAAAATTTTCCCTTATTCAGGCGAATCTCTTGAAGGAATTCCTTTAAGATTTTTCCCACACCATTTCCTTGCCAATTTTCTCAAAGGGTAACTACCCTTCAAGTTTCCTAAAAATTCCCCCTATCAAATTTCCTGAAGGGTATCTATTCTTCAGGTCTCTCTTAAATGTTCCTTCCAAAGGGAACCTACCCTTCAGAATTTTTCCAAAGACTTTTCTCAAAGGGTAAGGTGCCCTTCAAGCCTTTTGAATGAGCCCTTTGAAAATGAATGAAGTCCTTCAAAAATCTTGAAAGAGACCTTTTGGAAGTAGTTTTCCCTTTAAAAAGTTTGAAGTCTTCATGAAGGCAAAACCCAATTGACACTATAGAAGACCACATCAGAGTCTTAAGACAAGAAGATGTACACCCTACTAAACCCAATTAACACTGAAGAGAACAAATCAAGTTTTTAAATCTGCACTAATTTTTCTTGTGAAAACTTTATAAGTCAATATCTACCAAAAACTTGAATAGCAAAGGAAAGAGTAAATCAGGTTTCCAAGGGGGAATAACTTATTACTCAAAACTTTATAAGACAAGAAACTCAAAAAACCCAATTTGTTCTAGAGAGGAGCAATGAGTAACTCAAGTTTCTTGAGAAAGAATACTTAACACATGGAAAATCCATTTTTACATTGGAATTAGGCCCAAAAAACTTTGACCCTTTGAGAGTTTCAACTTATAATTCAATTTAAGCAAAGTAGTTACATTGATGGAGTTCATAGTTCTGATAAACTCATGCTTGAAATGCTTGAACTACTTGGTTTACCATGAAAATTTCTCAAGAACCTTTTCATGGATCTACAGACCTATCCCTTATAATTTGAAAAAATACACTTTAATAAATCTTAAAGTGTTTCAAAATATTTGTCATCACTATAAAACTCTCTGGTCCATTTGTTTCATCTACAACACCTACTCATCTATTAGCAACTGGATCCATCTGGGCACAATTCGATATGTGGGATAAATAAAAGGCCAACACTAACCATTAGGATACATTTTATTTCCAAATTATATGACTTAAGGAATTGGACACTTATATCATAGTAGGACACCTACATCGATGCAGGTGTCTATCTAAGACGCTAGTGTCCAAGGAACAAGAAAGTAGGTATAGACTCAAAACTTCTAGAGGTGGAATATAAGTAGGTTTTAAGCATTATGGAAAAGATAAAATGTCTAGGTCATCAACATAAGACTAGTTAGACCAATAGATAGGTCAAAGGTCACAAGATGGAGTAGATATGATACTTTTGAAAGTGGGAAAGGTCAAGAACTAAGAGGAATATCCAAGGTCTAAGTTTGCCAAGTGTACAAGACTGACGTTCTATATAATCCATAAATATCATCTACATTCCCCCCTTTAATATAGATATTAGATTTATTATTTAAAGTAGAAAAAATGTGTACTTGGGTGTGTATAACACACCTTTCCTTTTATTGAGCCCAACTTGAGTGTTTTTTTGGTGATTAACATATAATAAAGAGCATGTTATAGTACATAATTAGTGAATATAATCTAAAATTGAGATTAGGAAAAATATATATATATATATATATATATATATATATATAAAGTTCATATATCTAATGAGATAGCGATGTATTGAAAAGCACATGCCCACAACCTTAGATAAAATGTGAGTTGCCAGTCAGTAAATGAGATTAGCTCAATTGTGTAACCCAATCTTATTTATAACCTAGTGAGAATGAGTGAACAAAGTTAACTCATACTATAAAATTGGTAATATTGCATGATGCAATCAATTCCAAGATAAAAACTTGGCAATATTGAGTGATTTAATCACCTCAAACATACCAAAAGTGAACCAACTATTGCAGTAGATTGGTTCAATATAGTATGTAAAAGTACATCCTAGTGGGTGATGATAATATATGATAGTGTCTTAAAATATAAAACTGATTTAGTTTTTTTTATATTAAGTACACATTACATAGTATATATAGCTTAGATATGTCTCATGCTAAAACTTTATATAACACTGGTACCAATGTATAGAATTCTGCCATAACTGTGGATCTAAATTATATAATTGTGTGCTTTGGCCAATTCAAAAACTATGTAAGTATGGAGAACATACTTCCAAAGCATGCCTCCACTATATAGATAAATCTTAAAACAAAAATGAGTAATGTGGAGAACATGTTTCTAAAACATGTCCCCATTATAATCTGGATATACCAAATATTAAATAAGTGTGGAAAACATGCTTCCAAAGCATGCCCCCACTAAGTATGAAAACTATGAATGTGTGTAATCCATTCACATATAACATGCCCCCACTTAATTTTAAAACTTTGAATGTGTGTAAGACATGCTTGTATGACATGCCCCAACTAAATTTTAAAACTATGACAAATGTGGAGAACATGCCTCTAAGAAATTCCCCCACTGATATGCCCCCTTTTGAGGTGAGGGAAGAATAAAAATTGATAGTTACCTCACCTCAAAAGGATAAGACAACTGTATAATCTATGAATGTAACCATGTAGCATATAAAAGGACATGTCTAGGTAAATGTATCTTTAAAGTGCATAAGACTATGTGATCAGATGAAGGATTAAGATGCATGATAAATATCATAGAAATATCTAGATAATGTATATAAAGGGAAATGCAACTTATCTAGTAAGAAATCCTAACTCAGAGAAGATAAATCCTACTTACACTTTCAATTTTTGATACATTAGATATTTGGGGTCATGACCAAGATAGATCTACTAGACCTAACTAAGGGAACTCTTACCACAATAATATCATGAGAGAGGATTCCAAAGCATCTAGTCAAGCAACACCATGCAATAACCTAACTAGTTACTATGTTTTCACATTCACTAATTAAATGTAAAGTAAATTAAAATCTAACCTACTTCTCACCAAATCTTGTGGCTCAAAGTGGGGTTTATAAACATAAAAATTAAACATGCATATAAGATTTATACTCTTGTCAATGTATAGGAAATTCTACTACATGGGAAATCATTACAACTGTTAATCTATCTACTCTTAAAAAGGAGGAACAAAGTTAGGAATACTTACCTTTGAAGACAAACTTGTTGAGCCTCAATCTCTCCTTTGGCCAAGGTGCTTCATAAGAGGTTGTTGTGATATGTAAGGATAACAAGGATAAGTCATCTCTAGGCTAAAAATATTCTCTATGTATCCAAAAGATTTATCCACAAGATAAGATCTATGTATCTAAAAAAAGGATTGAAACCCTAAACTATGTTCCTTAAGTAAAATGGTGGATAAGGAGATGCACAATATAATTTTATTCTTATTCTCTTCTCTTTAAATGATAGAAATGGATGTGTATATATAGATGAATCTAACCCTAAACATTTTTTAAATTTTAGCTGACAGTATTGGTCCATTCGATTCTATATTGTCATTTTCTAAAAATAAGTTAGGTTTCAGTCTAGGTTTTCCAAAGTTGACCTAGACCCATAATGTGTTTTTAACAATTTGAATACAGGGTCAATGGGGTTGATAGTGTAATGTAAACTATAAAAAAGCATTTTAAGCTTAGGAATAGACTAAGGTGGTAAAAAGTTTGGGTGAGTGTGTAAGAGAGGAGGTAAGGCTTAGGTAAATACATATGAGAAGGTTGTGTAGATAGAAAGTGGTAGTATAGGGAGCAACAATATAACATTCTAAATGTTATCGTATGTATGTGTAGCCATGTTCTAGATTCTCTATTTTGTTCCATATTTCTTTGCTATTTCTTATCACTTTTTGGAAATTTGAGCTCTCAGGCTATTCTTTTCCCTTTTTCAGGCTCCTTTTCTAATGGGTTGTTGATTTTATCCTCGAGTCTTATGCCCCTTTGAATTCTATCGAGCCTGTGCTCATGAAGTCTTTTGGGCAATATGTCTGAAAGAAATCTTTCAGATGCTTATCTAAAAGAGTTTCTTATTGGATTTTCCTCAATGGCTAATGCACCCCATCAAAGTTAATGTCTACAGGCCTATCACCATTCAAAAAGCAATAACTATTTCACTATCTCAAATTTGATGCCCATGGGGATGTCACCAGATGTTTAAACTGCTAATGGCTAGTTCATCATGTTAAAGTTGACATCTTTGAGCCCGTCACCATCTTTGGTAATTCCTTCAGCCTTTATAAATGAACCTTCCCAAAGGGAAGGTATCCCTTCAAAAAGTGTAAAAGGTCCTTTTTGATCACTGGGAGCCCTCCACAAGGGCACTTATCTTTCAGGCTCCTTTGGGTTCCCATTTCCTTCAGACAAAATGTCTGAAGGAATTCCTTCAGACATTTTACCTGAAGAAAATCTTGCTTTCATGTCTTGGCCTTCCTTTATGAATTTCTTCAGACAAAATGTCTGAAGGAATTCCTTCGAGCATTTTGTCTGAAGGAATTCACCCTTGGTTCTACATGGATTTTCTTCAGATAAAAATTCTAAAGAAATCCTTGGTATTTTTTTGCTTTGTCATTTCTTCTAAAGGAAAACTTCCCTTTCGGCCTTCTCTTTGATCTCTTTTCAAAATGTATTCCCTACCCTCTGCAAGGGCATCTTGGGTCCAAAATGTCCTTTGGAACCTACTTGAATGGCCTCATTTGGCACCTTCCTACCCTTCTCAAGGGCACTTTCCCTTCAGAGTGTTTATAAAAGACTTGCATTTCTTTAAAACTGGCCCATTCCTTTGCAATAAAAGGTATGCCCAAGGTAATTTTATAAAGTGAAACAAGCCTCAGATCAACCCAAAACCTACAGGACTCAAATCACTTAGTTCTTTTGTGGAACAGGCCTATGACAAAGGGAAAAAACCATGATTTCAGTAAGGTGAAGGCATCAAATACCGAGACAGCAAGGAAAGAAAGGGAGGCTATTTTTTTGGCCTACATGACCAAAAATGGTCAATAGTTGTACTTATTATTTTTACCCTATCTCAACTTAATGACTTCAACATATGTTATATATAAGTTTAGCATCTAATTAGGTTATTATAGAGATAGTTTATCACCTTTGTAATTTAGGCTATCTTTATCCCCTTTAACCCTAGATAAACCCAATCTAGAGAATTTTTAGTGTTAAACAATTACCAATTACAACCCTATAACTATTATAAATTTTTCCTATAAGATAATTTCCAAATCTTTGGCCCTCATAATTTTATACCTCCTCCCCATAGTTTTCAGACTTAAAAAATTTAGTTTCATCTAAGGAAGATACATCCTGGACAAAATTAATGTTGTGTAGGAAGGAATGGAATGGGCTCATATCTCTAAGTAAAAATATTGAGTTATCAAAATAAAATTTAAAAAATCTTATGATAGAATTGAATGGCCATTTATTCTATCCATGTTACAAGCTCTAGGGTTTAGTCTTAGGTTCATTCACTTTATTCAAACCCACTTCTAATATGCCTCATCTTTTCTAACCACCAATGGCCACCAATTTGAGAGTTATGGTCTTTTTTGTCCTATCATATAGGGTTACTCTCTTTCCCCCTCCTTGTATATTTTGACTGTTGAGGGTTTTAACTATTTATTAGGAGATTATGCTTTCAAAGGTCTTATTAAATTAATCGACATCCCCATGGTACCCCACATCCAAATCATAAATGAGCACTTCATTGATGAATATTTTCTCACTTTTCAAGATGAAGAAGAAGTTATTCAATATGTTATGGAATATTTATAGACCTTTTGCTTAGCTTATAGCTCTGACATTCAGTGGGCTAAGACTCAATGTTACAAATAATGTTATGTTCCTCTACCTAGTTGGTCTAAGGCTTATCAGTGGAAGTGGATTTCCCATGGAGAGATGTTTATCATTTTTATGTTTAGGGTTCTTAGGTCAATTTATGGAACTATTGGATTACCAAAGCTCTTTATAGATGGAAAGTTTCATCTTTTTTCTAAATTTATTGTTGCCATTCATGTTTTTTACTCCTTTTATTAGGTTCATTACAAATCATCATACAAAAATTTTGAGAAGTTACTTAGATATTTTCTTTAGGCTAATTCTAAATGTAATAAAGGCTTTCATAGAGTTGCTTAGGATATTTGTTGACAACCCATAGAATCTAGAAGACTGGGACTCATTGACACATATAAATATGGTCTCACCCTCTACATCAAATGGATTTTTAGAGAAATTAAAGGGTAGGAGGCTTGGAAAATTATCCTCAGGCACTACATTTCATCCAGATGCCCCTATGGTAGAAAGATTTGGTGGAACTTGGGGTTCTAGACTTTACTCATTACCCTAGTTCCTATCAAATTTTCATGTACTTTTGTGGTCAAAACCATATGAAAACTTTGGTAAATCATTAATACATGGTAAATTTGGAAAGGGGATGTTTTTGGTCTAGTATCTTTATTAACTCTCACTTCATTTGGTGGTCCCCAATGATTACCATCAATGTGAAACCCTTGGTAGAAGCACCTAGACTTAAATCCCTTTGTATTTTTTGTAGAGGTATATGAGGCATGGGGGATAGCTTTGACAAATTCTCAAGGTTTTGGATTAGTTGATTAAACTGAAAACCAAATTCAAGTTAAATACCCAAGATTTTGAGTCTATTTTTGAGATTTCAATTGATATTCTATATTATGCAATACACAAAATTGGTGTTGTAGAGTCTCTCAAATGGTGGAAAGACTAGAATTGGGATGTTTCCACCCTTATGATTTGGTATCAACCCTATTTTGGTTATTAATGGATCTCTCCTAATAATTCTCCTTGGGAGATGCTCAATAAATGTTGGAATACTAATAAACCCTCCTCTTTATGGAATATGAGGTTCCAAATTATCTGGTTAGCTATGGTAGAATTGAAAAAAACCATTTTTATCTTGTGCATTATTTATCAAGGCCTCCATGTGGGAGATAAATTTATTCACATGGGGATTCCCTCTCCAATATGCCCTATGTGTGGTCAATCTGAGTCTCTAAAACACATTTTTTGGTTATGTGTTAAATCTCAAGACACTTGGCAGTGGATTCATTTATTTTTAAGCCTCTCATGCTAGAACTATTTTATTAGAACATTACCCTTTTATGGGGTTATTTACTTTTCCTCATGATATATAATTAAATATGACACATGTTTTGTATTAAAATTCTTTTTATTGTCTAGAAAGACATGAATGTAACTATATTTAATAAAGATTGCTTAGGCATATATTTTTCCATTACTAATAGAATATTTGTCTTGTCTAATGTAATGATAAATATTCAAGTACATGTTGATAAGGTTTCTCTTGAGGTTAAGCATCTATGTACTCTTATGGGCCATTTAGGTATCACCCCTTACAAAGTTATCAGAGTTCCCTTAGAGGCTTATCATCATGATTTTAGAATAAAGAATAAGAGTGATATGAGCATGGTTGCAAGACTTAAAGTCATGAATTTATGTGAATTTATCCACCTCCTCCTTGTCAAATATTCCCTCCTTTCAAGGGGTATGGATGGTGGCACTCTCTTCAAGATAATTTTGGTCATACTAGGTTTTCTCCTCTAGCCATATATAGTTAGGGGAATCTCCCTAGGATGGGACTTAATATCTCACCCCCTTCCTCACCTTCCCATTTGTGGTCAATTAAAGAAGGTGAAAAATAAAATAAGATGATATATGGAGCATACTTAATATCATTCATCCTCATGGGGGAGGTTGGGAAGACAAATATGATAGTCTATCACCTCCTCCTCCTCCTTCTATAGGCTTGGTTAACCCTATTGTTTAATGTTATATTATGTTAATATTTTTATTTTGAGATATTGATATCACTATAATTGTAATAACATAACTATAGATTTGGTTCTCAGGTTTCTTTTTTTATATATATAATTTAGTATTTATTTAAGGTGTGCTCTGATACTACCCAGGATTTTGAGCCTATTTTTGAGATTTAAATGGCTATTCTAGATTATACAATACATAAAATTGGTGTTAGAGAGTCTCCCAAATGATGGAAATACTAGAATTGGGATGTTTCTACCCCCATGCTTCATTATAAACCTAGTCTTGGTTATTAATGGATCTATCCCAATAATTTTCCTTGAGAGATGCTCAACAAACATTGAAATTGTTTTAACCTTTTAGGACTTAACTAGTGTAAATCCTATGTTATTAAAGGGATGAGTATGACACTAATCCGGAATCAAAAGTAGAAATAACTGATTCAATTGACCTTTCCCAAAATAGAAAGTGAGAAAATAAAGAGTAATTATTTGGAGATAAAAAGGCCTTTTTGTAGATTAAGGAATTGAAACAGGCTAAAGAGATAAGTAGACTACTTTTAATTTTTGATTGTAGTTAAAAGATGGTCTTAGATAGTAGTGACAATATCAAGACATTAGCATTATGTGGCACTACTGTATAATTATGACACTAATGTCCCTCCTATAGGAACTATCTAAAACTTTTAAGGAAGTTGTGGGAGGTTTTGGGGGTCCTATAGGTAGTTCTATGTCATCCATGGGCTCGCATGTGTCATTGTTTTAGTTGGATCTCTTCCAAAACCCTAATGAGTATGTATACACATGAAATTTAACTAGATCAAATTAAAAAAAGAAGGAAAAAATTGGGTTGTGGGATATTACGATCACATGGAGTAGAACCTTTATTGTCTTGGTCACTTCCTACATCAATCCCAATACTAGGGGTTTTAGATTGCATGTATTTCTCCCTTAGGGAATGTGCATAATTAACTTGCATGGTATGCTAGAATGAATTTTTCTTAGACCCTTCTTTGATCAAGAATGCAATGTCTAGATGTGATAGTTGAGTAGTATATAGAGTATTGAGTTGTACTTTTGATTGATTTCATGTAATTGTATACCAAAATAGTAAATGCTATCAGTAAAATTCCTTATAAGGCTTTTTATATAGAAAGAAATTTTATTTGAATATAATACATTATTTTTTGGTTGATAAGTTGTAAAAGAGAGATAAAAAAACATAAGAGAAGGCTCAAGAAAGGGTTAGGACTCAAACATGGGAGAAAATGCCTATTAGACATTAGATCCATAAATGGACACTAGTTACACATGGCAGTACTATCCTTAAAATAATGTTAGTGTCCAAAGGCTTAAAGTAGATCTAAAACCAAGCAAGACATGTTAGGGGCCCCTATGATTGGGAGAAGGTGACTTAGGACCACTGTAGTTGCAAAAATTAGATAAAATAAGATATAAGAATATCAAAATACTCAAAATGACCATGCAAACAAGGACTATATTCATCATTAAGACCTTCATGTGAAAGAGCAATAAAATTCATAGTACTTGTGGTTGTTTAACCAAATTAGGGTGTTTACATTTGCCCCTCTTTTATTCTAGTAATGAAATGAAATGAAAGTTATAGAGTAAAATAAAAAGATGAAAGCATACCTATACTTACCTGTGTGAATATGTTTTGGACCTAACCCACTTCATGGCCAAAGAAGTGGATAGAAGATGGAGTGAAATATGTGAAGAGGAACTCCATGGTGTGGATGTCCTCTATACTAAATCTGAGTATGTAAACTAAATGTGTGGAGAAACAAAGATTGCTTTCCCCCATTCTAATATCTAAACTAAATCTAGGTCTATAAATTAGGTCTGGTGGAATGTTATGGATCAACCACTACAAATGATCATGTGACCCAAACTAGTGAAAACCTGGTGATAATACTAGGTGTAACTTGATAATCTAAAAATAGAGATCAAGGACATGTGTTATACATCATACGCCCCCCCCCCATCCTCATATCTGAGAAATGTAGCTATGTATATGAATATTTGTATATCTAAGTCAAAATTATATATTTGTGTAATTGTATTTGGGTAGACTATATATCTGAATAGTTGTATATCTATGTGAACCTATGTATCTAAATATTTATATATCTATGTAGGCCTATGTGTATGAATAATTGTATTTGAGTAAACTATATATGTGAATAATTGTATCTAAATAAATTATATATCTATGTGAACCTATGCATCTAAATGTTTGTGTATCTGTGTAGACCTATGTATCTGAATATATGTATATCTATGTAGACTCATGTGTCTAAATAGTTGTATCTGAGTAGACTATATATCTATGTGAACCTGTGCATCTAAATATTTATATATCTATGTAAACCTATGCATCTAAATAGTTATATATGATTAGACCTATGTATTTGAATATATGTATATATGCATAAACCTATGTGTCTGAAATTATATGAGTGAACCTATGTGTATTAACATTTATATATATGAAGCAATATGTGTGTGTTTACCCTATTAAGTATGAAATATATTGAGAGGGGGGGAGTGAATTAGTATATTATATATCTTATTTATTATCAAATTCATTTTCTTTAACCACTTAACCACACATTCAAGATATGTAATAAAAATGAAACAATAATATGCACTGCACAAGAGAGAGAAAGAGAGAGAGAGAGAGAGAGAGACCAGATTTTTATGTGGAAACCCAAAGTGGGAAAAACCATGGAGAACAATCTCAAGTATATGAATGAGCACCAACTCAAATTATAAAGTTTTCAAGAACCAACTTGTAAGAGCACCAATCCCTTTTCCGAGCACCAACATGGAAACTATTTGTGAGGACCAACCCACATGAGCACTAACCCCTTGTAAAGATTTGTGAGCACCAACCCATAGGAGCACCAACCCTTCTTGTGTATAAAAAACAACTATCTCTCAATGTTGATTACTCAACAAGTGATAGAACTCTACAATATCTCCTACTTTTCTCTCTTTGAAAACAAATACAAACCATGTACTCTCTTGCACATTAAAAATGGTTTCTCAAGCCTTTATTTATAGATTTCGAAATGACCTTTGGCATTCACCCTTTATGACCCTTAAATCCTCATGGAAAATGGTATCAAACTTGCATGACCCTTCATATCCTTGCATTTGAAAAGTCATATGGTGACCCTTCATAAGCAAAAGCATCCTTTCCTCTTTTGTCTTTATCTTGGTGACTTTTCATATTCCTTAAAGTGTCCCTTTATGGAAAAATGTGCCATACCCTTTTTTTTCTTTACATGATGACTCTTGAAATTCCTCAAGATGACTCTTCATGAGAAAATGCATCTTATTCCTCTTTTGTCTTTTACCCCGTGACTCTTTGACTTCCCCATGGGCCCTCTTTTGACTTATATGTAACCAAAAATATATTCATTAATATTAAATAAATATTAACACACATTAGCCAAGATATGAATATTGAAAACACCATTAAATGTAATGGGGCCTTTATCACCAATAATGTTAGACCTTTGACATCAATGATAATATTTCCAACAATCTCCCCCTTTGTCATTGATGGCAACCTCAAACTAAAGTTGTCACATCCTAAAACCTACACATATTACCATCTAAAAAATATACATTAACTTCCCCTTACTGTAAAAACCTATACCTATTTCTACACTTGTATATATACATGTACCTGTTATTCTCCCCCTTTTACATCAATGGAAAAGGGCCTCCCTAGAGCTAACACTTCACTCCCCCTCAACTAATGTCAAACTTCAATGGCAGGAAGTAAAAGAAATTACTCCCAACTTCTCATGTAGATACTCAAATGTGTCTTTTGGTAGTGCCTTTGTGAAAATATCTATAAGAAAACTCTAACAAAGATAAGTAATAAGTGAAAAGTAAGCTCATGTAAGATAGGCAAAAAGGAAAACATGAAATAAAGAAAATAAAATGTAATTGAAGATGTAAGACAAACATGAAGAAGGCATAGATAAAGAAAAACATGTAATAATGGCAAAAGGGTGTAGACTCAATTGTCCACAATAGAAGGGTAGTAAAATAATGACAAATGAAAGAAAAGAGTGATCCATAGTTACTCAAACATGTTGTTTTTCTCTAAGGATAGATAAAATTGAAACAAAGTAAATTTATAATGTTTTTAAAAGGTGAAGAAGAAGGAAGCAAAGAAGAGGTAAAATAGATTTGGAGTCACAATTTTCAAGGGGGAAAATGAAATAGGTGGAGGGGAGAATGAAGGAAAAACCAATGTAGAGGAACTCTTTATCGAAGTCAAGACACTCAAATTAGGTTTGTCAAAACAAGAGGACTTTCAACCTTAAGGACTATAAAGAACTTTTCTTAGCCACACAAGTATTAGGTCAACAAATTAAGTATAAAGATAATCTCATGAAGGCTATATTAATGAAAATTAAAATTGACCTACCTTCCCATGATGTGTTTTCCATTCCTCCAGATCCCTTATAGAGCCATCAGTCTACTATGAAGATTGGGTACTTTTATGAGAAAGTATATATCACCATAAAGTTTTTTGAATTCCCCTATTCCAATATACTGGCCTATTTCACTCCAAAGGAGCTCTCCTCTATGTGAGGCCAATTGTGGAGTTTGAGCTTTGATTTGAGATAGGAGATGTCCTTGGAATCATGTATATTGGTGTGAATTTGACTTTTAAGAATATTTTTGCCTCTTGATATCATTTCCTTTTGTTTCAAATGATTTGGCTTTTAGCTTTTTTGATGGCTTTTTTAATTCCTCCTCCATACGGATTTGAAAAACCAAACATGGGTGCTAAAGATGACTTTCATTTGAATACTTGGGACAAGGTTGATAAGAAAGAGAAACTTCAAAGATTATGGGGTCTAAGAGTCTCATAAATATGGGTGAAATAAAAGTGCTATCTTGACTTCAACCTTTTTTTATCCAATGCGGAGATGAAAGAAAGGGGAAATCAAGAGGAGTGACACATAGAACAATTTAAATTACTTCAAATTGCAAAAAATGTGACAAAGGGAAAAAAGGGGTACAATGATAGTAAAGTGTGATTCTTTATCATAAGAATGAGGTAAATGGAGGAAAACATGATAACATATATTGTTGTGCAAATTCCATCTATCAAAAGAAGCAAAAGCTAATGTTGAGAACAAAGATCAAGAACATTTTATAGAAAAGGAATGATAAGATGGTAATTTTATGAGGAGGGTCGGGTCCTATCCATAGTCTTACATTAAAACTCACAAAAGAGAAACCCAAGGGGTGTGATAAGAGAAATTCTAAAAGATAAAGAAGACTATGGTACATTAAGAGTAAATGCTAAAGAAAGGGTAAAAAATGATCATAAAGATACTAAGGCAAAGAGTGACATAAAAAGATAAATGAAAGAGGTATATAAAAATGAAAACAAATACCAAATGTAATGTGGAAGAAAACCAAATAATTAAAAGGAAAATAATGATGCTAGTAAAATGAAATTAAAGGAACGATAGAAAAATGCACAAAAAAAAAGAAACATAAGACAAGAGAACAAGTAAGACCTATGTTAACGTCTATATCAAAGATGAGCATGTGAAATATAAGTTTATAAGTCTTGGAAGGTTTCTTGAAGTTGGATGTGTTTGTTATTATGAATTTTAGATTAAGAGTGGGCATCATAAGATGCCTCAAAGAGTAAGTGGATGTAGGGATGGGCATCGTAAGATGCCCCGAAGTCTAAAGGGACATGTGGATGGGCATCACAAGATACCTCAACATGTGAGTTGGAGTGAGGGAACATTGAACTATTAAAATGATTTGCATTGGGTTGGTAAGTGTTTTTAGAGATAGGTAAATGTGTTGGTTTTTTAGATTTTAAGGATGTTGAATGCGACATATGATGGGTAGGAGAGGTATGAGGAGATAAAGGAGGTAAAGGAGGACCATGGATGATAAGGTTTAGAGTAGGCATTTAAACTAGGCACTATTTTAGTTCATGTGACTTAAGAGGTTGAGGTTCAATGGATGCAATGATATGTTTAAAGTTGTTCATGTTAGATATCCTTTCTTTATTGGTGTAAGAAGAAGGATCAACTATGGTTTAAACAAAATTAGTTGATGGGGTATGGGTATGGGAGAATTGTTGTTGTTAATTAGGTAGTTGATGTTGATGTGATTGTGGTTCTTGATATTGACTTTGAGAAGTTTGAAATATTGTCATTGATGTCAAAGGTATAGCATTATTAGTGATAAAGGCCCCATTGCATTTAATGTTGTTTTTAATATTCATATCTTGGCTAATGTGTGTTAATATTTATTTAATATTAATGAATATAGTTTTGGTTACATATAAGTCAAAAGAGGGCCCATGGAGAAGTCAAAAAGTCATGGGGTAAAAGACGAAAGAGGAATAGGATGCATTTTCTCATGAAGAGTCATCTTGAGGATTTCCAAGAGTCACCATGTGAAGATAAAAGAGGTATGGTGCATTTTTCCATGAAGTGACACTTTGAGGAATATGAAAAGTCACCAAGATAAAGACAAAAGAGGAAAGGACGCTTTTGCTTATGAAGAATCACCATATGACTTTTCATATCCAAGGATACAAAGGGTCATGCAAGTTTGGCACCATTTTCCATGAGGATTGAAGGGTCACAAAGGGTGAATGTCAAAGGTCATCTGGAAAGCTATAAATAAAGGCTTGAGAAGCCATTTGTAACATGCAAGAGAGTGCATGGTTTGTATTTGTTTTCAAAGAGAGAAAAGCAGGAGATATTGTAGAGTTCTATCATTTGTTGAGTAAGCAACATTGTAGATAGTTGTGTTTTATACACAAGAGGGGTTGGTGCTCACAAATATTTGCAAGGGATTGGTGCTCCTGTGGGTTGGTGCTCACAAATAGTTGATGTGTTGGTGCTCGGCAAAGGGGTTGGTGCTCCTGCAAGTTGGTGCTTGTGAACTTTGTATTTTGAGTTGGTGCTCATTCATATACTTGAGATTATTCTCCATGGTTTTTCCCACTTTGGGTTTCCACATAAAAATTTGGTCTCTCTCTCTCTCTCTCTCTCTCTCTCTCTCTCTCTCTCTCTCTCTCTCTCTCTCTCTCTCTCTCTCTCTCTCTCTCTCTCTCTCTCTCTCTCTCTCTCTCTCTCTCTCTCTTGTGTGGTGCAAATTATTGTTTCAGTTTTATTACATATCTTGAATGTGTGATTAAGTGGTTAAAGAAAAGAAATCAGATTTAAGTAAAAAGATATATAATATACTGATTGATATGATCTTGATATTCAATATATGCTTACAATAGAAGACTCAATGCTTAATTGATATATTTACCATGATATTCATCTCCTATACATATACATCTATATAACCCATGGATGGGTAACCTCCTAATCCAATGTAGGCCGACCATTACCCAATGTAATACTTCCACAAGTTACTCTATTATCCTAATATATTGTACCCATATAACTAACTAAGGGGATGTGTGCCACATATTGGCATCTCCATTAGCCCATATATCATATCCCTAGGTACATAACATTACTTCCCTCTTTGACATGTTTCATCCTCGAAACATAGGAAGAAACCAAATAATGGGTGTGCTTCAAATCATTGCACACTTGTCTCCAATCTCGATCATCTAACCATCCATATGTGATCTTGGTAGGTGATAGCTCTCCAAGATTGTTTCCAAATTCCCTTGTGCTCATCTGTTTGCATTTATGATCATAATTATACTGCTTTGGTGTCCAATCATAATTATTCATCTTTTTATTCCATGTACCATATTCTGCTGCGCTACTCTAATTCCAACCATGACCATAGTAGGTATTTTTCCATGCATAGTCATAGTGATTTCCCCATTCATTCCATGTGCCATAGTATTTTTTCTTTGGATTCCATGCATATCCATAATGATTGGAAATTTTATTTCCTGTATAGACAAAATGATTATTATTATGGCACTTCCTCACCTGGTTCCATGATTGTTTCCTCTCATGATGATGTGGGTGTCTATATACCTCAACCTTTTCCAATACTTTGACCTTATCCACCTTTGCTTTTACCTCTTCCACCTTTTCCTTCTTTGTCTCTTGAGTAGATGAAGTTCTCATTCATAGTGTGTCTTTATCTATATCATCTGAATCTTCATCATGATCTTCATCACCTATTTTAATCTCATCCTCATGATCTACCTGGATTGTTATTGGTGATTTTTTCACTATGATATCTTGTAAAGTGATCTTCTTTTTCTTATACCAAAACTTCATGAACTTTTTTTGAACATTAATATTCATTGTTCCCAAAGTCTTTAACCATGGATATCCAAGAACTATATCCATTCATCCATATCCAAAGCATAAAAATCTGAATGCAAAACATATTTTTCCATACTGAGCTTCAGATCTTCCAACATTGAAATATTCTTACCATGTACTTGAACCTCTTTGATATTCTTTGCTTGAACATGTAGATGCTTGGACACATTCATGTTGATGAAGTTATACTTACTGGTAGGGTTTATGGACACAATAACCCTTTTCTTTTGAATGCATCCATGAAATTGAAAAATTGACTCAGATTTCTTTAGAGCCAAATAAGTTTAACCTTCTTCTTCTTCTTCTTCTTCTTCTTCTTCTTCTTCTTCTTCTTCTACTGCTTCTTATTTTTCTACTTCTTCTTCTTCCTTATCATCATGATTTTCTTCCTCTTTTGCATCCTCTTTTTCATTTATATTCCATCGATCTAGGAAGGTTTTCTCCATTGCTTCCCATGAAGAATATTGTTACGCAAAGCTCAATTCATTAGTCCACCAATGTTTTGCAAGCCCAGACAAAGAAAAACATAATTCTATTTTCCATAAAAAAAATTTAGTATTCTCATCCTTAAAATTGAGCCACCATTCTCTAGCATCAACATCATCTTCCCCTAAAATTTTTTGCAACTCCATGATCCACAAAAAAATTAAGGTTCATGAAACCCTAAAATGTCAAAATTGATCCATAAAATTGCAAAAAATCACTCCAAAAAGCTCAAAAAAATTTGAATTTTTGACTATGCTTCTCTTATACCTTCTTACATCTTCATTAAAAATTTCAAATAAAAATTCCCTATATTTCGGAAGATATAGTGAAATTATTGTAAACCCTAAAATAGCAATAACTCCCTCAAAACAAATCAAAAAATCTCTATTTTTTTACTGTGACTTATTTGAAATATTATCCATATCCAGTAAAAAATTTGTGGAAAAATTTGCAACCAATCAAAATTTATTGATGATTAAAAAAAACTAGGGTTTCACAACACAAATTGCCCAAATCGAAGCTCTGATACCACTTGATATGATCCTGATATTCAATATATGCAGAAATAACCTTAAGGTAGGGAAACACCATATAATACTCCTTTAGAAAGGAATAACTCCACATTGTCTCTTCGAGGGGACAACCTCCAATATCCTCTTGCAATAGAAGACTCAATGCTTACTTGATATATTTACCATGATATTCATCTCCTATATATATACATCTATCTAACCCATGGATAGGTAACCTCCTAATCCAATGTAGGCAGACCATTACCCAATGTAATACTTTCAAAAGTTACTCTATTATCCTAATATATTGTATCCATATAACTAAGGGTATGTGTGCCACATGTCGGCATCTCCATCATCCCATATATCATATCCCTAGGTACATAACACTGATTCACCCCCCCTCTCAATATATTTCGTGCTTAACAAAAGGAGGTAAAGGAGGACCATAGATGATAAGCTTTAGAGTAAGAATTTAAACTAGGCACTCTTTTGGTTCATGTGACTTAATAGGTTGAGGTTCAATGGATGCAATGATATGTTTAAAGTTGTTCATGTTAGATATCCTTTCTTTATTGGTGTAAGATGAAGGATCAACTGTGGTTTGAATAAAATTAGTGGATGAGGTATGGGTATGGGAGAATTGTTGTTATTCATTAGTCAGTTGATGTTGATGTGATTGTGGTTCTTGAGATTGAATTTGATAAGTTTGAATATAGTCTTGATAACATTGTTTTATGAGAGTATCAAGATTGAAATGTGGACCAAGCAAGGAAGAAATAAGAAATCGGTGAAGATCATGACAAGACTCATGAGAATGACCTATAGTAGCATGCTACCAATAAAATTTATCAAGATTGTACTAGTTTAGAGGAGGTTTGGAAAGATCAAAGCTCATGGGTTTAGAGGGTGACAATTTATTCTTAAGTTATTCTAGACTCTAGGGTGGGTGGGTTTGGTTAAAATTGATTGAATTGGATGCTCTATTTTGATATTGGGGAGGCTTGGATGAACCAATATTATGAGAAAATGATTGGAAATATGTTTAAGTATTTGTTGGAGGTGGTTCAAATTGAGTCATAAGAAATTATTGACTTTTTGCTTGGCCTAAGGCTTATTCTAAAGTTTTAGGTGAAAAGATTCAAATTTTGTATTGAAGAGGAGGTTTAAGAGCAGTGACAAATAGTTTCAAAAGAGTATCATCATTCATGTTATGGTCCACTTTATGTGTAAGATACTTCCATAATTTGATGAAAGTATGAGTAGATTCCTTAAGAAGTTGCTTGGCATTGATGGAATGGCTAAGGTAATTTTTAAGAAGGTCATCATGCTGGAATTTCTTCACTAGAGCATTGACTAAATCCTCTAGCTGTGGTATGGAATGTCTAGGAAGTTGGTTGTACCATTCAAGTGCATCACCAACAAAGGTTTTGGCTAAGAGCTTGGTGATAGCAAAGGTGTTAGTTTGGACCAATTCCTTATAGAGATTAGAAAATACTTAAAAAAGATAGTAGGGTCCTTAGTCCCATTATATGTGATAGTTGAAGAAATATTTTCAATATCGATGGATGCAATGAATGGGGATAAAAGTTTATTTTGAAGATGTTGAAGAATTTTTTTTATTCATTGGAGGTTGAGGGATGATATTCCCATTGGCATCTCTAAGAGGAGGAGGGACAAAATTTTTATTTGGTTGAGACATGATGACTTGAGGTGGTTGACTAGTCATGTGGCATAAATATTGTTGCATGTTCATTATTTGAGATTGTTTGGAAGTTTGCATGATGTTCATTTGTTATCTGACTTGGGAAAGAAGTTGAGTTATATCAATAGGTGGATTGGTGTTTTTAGGAAAAGCATTATTATGGGTAGGAAAAGGATTATTTGTGTTGGTGGGAGGATGATTCTTTGTGGGTGGAAGATTCCCAACATTGGTGTTAGTTGTCTTAAGTGTGGTAGAAGAAGAAAGAAGCTTGGTAAATCCACCATTATTTTGAGGAGTGTAAATAGTATTATCATCAATGTTTTTGAAAATTTAGGAACCATCTAGATTATCAATTTGAGTGGTTTCAACCATGTTACTTTGGGAATTGATAAGACTTGGTGATCTTGTTATGGATGTAACAAGAGGATTATGAACATTGGTTATAAGGGTACAAGTGTTGATAGGAGGATTCCCAATATTAGAATTGGGAGGAGGATTATTTGGTGAAAGAATCCCAAGATTGGTATTGAGAGGAGGATTAGGATGAATGACATCAACTACATTACATTGTGTAGTGATTGGTTTTGGTTTAGGAGAAGAGGGAGGAATAAAATGGATAGTTTCATCAGAAGTGATAAAATAAGTGAGGTTATTATCCAAGTCCTTAATTATGAAATGTTTTAGACTCAAAAAATGCTAAAAATATGTCATCATGATGAAACAAGACTATATAATCACATAAGAAGAATAAATAGTGATAGAAAATAGTACAGGGTTGACTGGGTCAATCCTGTACATCAAATAAAGACTGATATTTTTTTAAAAAAATAGTATAGGGTTGATTGGGTAAATTTTTTACAGTGAACAAAGGCTAAAAAAGGTTTGTAGATAGTACAGGGTTGACTAGGTCGATCCTGTATAGTGAACATAGACTAGAAACAGGTAGATTCCTTGTTTTGCCTATATCTTTATTTCTACTCATCCATTTTGAAAAATATAAATTGCATTGAATTCATGATGACGTAGAGAATGAAAAAAGGAGGATACAAAATTTGATAGCAAGTTGTGAATAATACAATTTTTTAAGTAATGTAAAGAAGTAAGTATTGAAAGGAAATAAATAGTCAATTGAATCAATGCTGGCTAGTCCATTTGAGGCACACAAAGCAAAACCTTACACTAACGTTGGATAATGTAAGTTTTTACAGACATAATTGAGAAAAGAGCAAACATTCAAATTAGAAAGTAAAGGTAACTAATTAGTCAACTTGATTGTTAATTAGATTATTAAGAATGATTTTAAATGTGATGGAAAATTGGCTATAAGCAAGGTACTAGATAACAATCTAATGATGGTTTCAGGTAATTTAGGCTGAAAGTAAATGTAGTGACAATGATACAAGCTTGGTATTGGGGCCTACCCCCTCACTTCACACACCATAATGATAAGGGTGTCAAGTGCTCAGCTAGAATATACCATTAACCATGATTTATATTTTATTAGAGTATCAAGTCAACTTCCCCCTTGGTGATGAAATCCAAGTAGGTTGGCCTTGGATAGACAAATATTAAATTTCTTGTTTATGTTATGTGATTTGGCCATGTGTGCATAAAATATAAATAGTGAAACTAAGTGATTAATTAAAAATCTACTAATTAAACTATGTGAACTATTCTAAGCATGCAAACAATAAGAAAATAAATGTGTGAGCTAATTACTGATAGATATGAGGTTAATTCCAACTTTGAACTAAGGTATAGTGTTGAAATTATATGCACAAAATATAGAATAGGGTTGAACCTGTACTATGAAATCAAGGTTTGAAAATGAACTGGGTTGGTAGTGTCGATCTAGTTATTTCAGACAACACACAAAACACAAAATTGGGTTAGTAGTGTCGATCCAGTTGACTGTGCAAGGGTAGTTTTAAAGTCTACAAACTATGAAAGGAAAGATAGAAAAGAGAGAAATAGAGAAGTATAAAGGAACCTTGGTGGATCAGAGATGTAATGAAGAATATTGTTGGTCTAGAACCTAGAAGTATGCTTGAGAAACTTATAAACTGGGTCGATAGTATCAATCAAGTTGTATAAGAACCTACTAAAAAGTGATGAAACTATAAGATGTTGACTGGTTCAACCTATTAGACTGAAATGGGTGTTTAAAAGGCTGGAAACCTATACTAGGTCGACTGGGTTGATCCAGTTATTTGTTCTTGTAACCTACATATAGAGATAAAAAGTTGGGTCAATAGAATCAATCCAGAATGTCAAAATATATGATAAAAATGATGATCAAAATAAATAAAATAAATGAAGGTAAAAGTGAACAAATCTTGTAAAGGTTAATTCACATCGGGTTCATCAGAATATATGCAATCGAGAATGCATCATATCTATAAATCAATCCTAGCTCGGTGAAGATAGAACATACCTACACTTTCGATTGGGGATACACTTATTAAGTGGGAGCATGACCAATATGGGGATCCACTAGACCCGATTAGGGGATCACTTCTCACAATATATCATGCTAGGAAGGGTTCTAAAGCCTACAGTCTAACACAATCACACAACCCTAATAGATTCTTAAGGTTTAAAATGTTCACTCTATTCTAATAACAAGAAAAAAAATCTAATCTAGTGCACACCAAAGCTTGTGGCACAAAGTGGGGGTTAGAAATAATAAAATAAACAACTAAACTAACATGTATTAGAAGACATATACTCACGATGTATATGAAATCCTAATACATAGGAGAAGAATATAAATACATTATCTATCTACTCTTACAAAAGAGAAATAAAGTTAGGAATACTTACTTTTGAAGATGAACCTGTTGAGCTTCAATCTCTCCCTTGGCCAAGGTGCTTCGCAAGAGATTGTTGTGGTATGTAAGAATAACCATGATAAATCAGCTCTAGGCTACACAACCTATCTACGCATCCAAAAGATTTCTCCACAAGACAAGATCCATATCTTCAAAGAAAGTACGGAACCCTAAGCTTTATTCCTCAAGTAGAATGATCAATAAGTAGATGTTCATTCACACTTCTTTGCTAATAATTCTTCTCTTATGAAATGGTGGGAAATGAACTTGTATATATAGGTGGATCTTGCCCTAAATCCTCCCAGGAACATCAATTGTACAGGGTCAACCCAATTGACATAGTGTGTTTTTGGGGACAAATCCCTAAGTGCTAGGTTAGTCGAAAGGCTAGCAAACAAAGAAAGTGATAAATACCCCTAAACTGTACAGGGTCGACTCAGTCAACCTAGTACAACCGACAGTTTAAAAATGTGTTAAGGCAAGAAAATAAGGATGGAAAGAAGAAAAAGACTAAAGGAAGTAAGACTGAGAAGAATAGGCTTAGGGTAAATGGTTTTAGGAGACAAGTGTGTGTATGACAAGTGGCCAAAGGGACAACAATCTTATAAAATACCGATGGTCTGCCCACCCCTTTCCTGGTGCACCCCTTAAGGCATGCACTTAGAGAGATTGAGACTCGACAGGGTCCTACAAGATACAAAGTGTCAATAATCAATAACAGTTTGAAAATATTATGTGTATACAACCTTTGTGTGGTCAATTCAAGTCCCTAATTTTTTTTTTTGATTCTATGTTAGAGCTCAAGACACTTGGCAGTGGATTCATTTCTTTGTAAGCCTTTCATGCGAGAACCATTTTCTTGGAACATTACCCTTTTAGGGGTTTATTCCTTGTGAGATATAAGTAAATATGACACATCTTTTGTATTAAAATTCTTTTTGTTGTCTACAAAGGCATGAATGCAACTATATTTAATAAAAATTGCTTAGATAGATATTTTTTCATTGCTAATAGAATATTTGTCTTGTCTAATGTAATGTTACATATTTAAGTATAGGTTGATTAGGTTTCTCTTGAGGTCGAGTATCTATGTACTCTTATGAACCATTCAAGCAACACCCATTGTAGAGTTATCAGAGTCCCTTAGAAGCTTCTCATCATGATTTCCAGAACAAAGAGTAAGAGCGACATGAACATGGTTGCACGCATCAAAGGTCACAAAGTTGTTCAAATTTATTTAACCCTTCACCTCCTCCCTATTGAAAATTCTCTCCTTTCGAGAGGTATGGAGGGTAACCCTCTCCTCAAGCTGATTTTGGTCATGTTAGGTTTGCTCCTCTAGGCGAATATAGTTAGGGGAAGTTCCCTAAGATGACACTTGCTATCTCACCCTCCTTCCTCCCCTTCCCCTTCGTAGACAAATTGAAGAAGAAAATAAGCAAGATGATAGATGGAGCATACCTAATATCCCTCCTCCTCATAGGGGAGGTTGGGAAGATAAACTTGATAGTCCGTCGCCTCCTCCTCCTTTTGCAAGGCTAGTTGCCCCTATTGCTTAAAATTGTCTTATGTTAATATTTTTATTTTGAAATGTTGATATCACTGTAATTGTAATAACATAACTATGGTTTTGGTTCTCAAGATTCTTTTATTCTAAACTTATTTTAATTTTTATTTAAGATGTGCTCTCATACTATCTATATATTTTTTTGAATATGTACTATATATTTTTTTATAAACATATTAAATATTTCAATGAAAGGGAAAAAAAACAAACATACAAGTTGGGTCCATGTCAAGGATGAGAGGCAATTGTGTTTGGGACATATGAACGGCCCTAACATGAAAACCATAAAAAAGTTCTTAGTAACAAGTCGTGATAAACACAAAATGGAAATTTGAATTGCATGAGAATACGCGAGAAGTTTGTATAAATTTAGAGAATTCAAAATTCCCCCGCACAGAGACGAATATAAAATATTGCGAAGGGCCAAATTTACAGAAATCCGCATTCCTCCGCGCACACACAAATTTGTATAACATATATAAAATATTGTAAGATGGAGTTTCTACATCTGACATGCCATCATCGCAACCGCGAGTCGCGACATATATTTTTAGTCAATAAACGAGCCTTTGCCCGGCGTGGAAGGTCAATGACACACCACCTCCTCTCACACTAAAAGGTCATATCTTCCCTTACATCGCATTATCTGGGCTGAATTCTGGTACGAATGGGTGATTTGGCAATGGCAATCCCACTTGGGCTTCCTTCTTCCCGCATATCCACTTACAAAGTGGCCAATTCCATGTTTCTCAGATGTCTCCATGGAAAGGGCAAAAACAGGAGAATCGGTTTGGTTGTTGCGGAGTCAGTAGTTAATATGAATAGCGCTGCTGGTGGTTGGTGTGGTAAGTTAAGACAAAGGGCATCTCCTTGTCTCAGTGACATTGTCTGGCCTGCAGCAGGTTTGTCTTTACTTCCACCTCCTCCTCCTTACAAACCTATAAATTCTCTTAAATCACATAACACATATTTTCTACTTTAAATTTCAGACCTTTTTGGACCGAAAGGCCGTACTATCATCATCCTCTTAATTTGCCTCAGCCCCCAAAATGGGGACACCTATAATTACCCCTACAATAATTGTAGAAATGATATTTGAATACGAAAATTGCATAGAGACATGGGTAGGGAGGCGTTCCTTCCAAACATCTTAAACCTGTTTTGTCCAGGATGGTAATACACATTTCCCCCTTCACCCTGCACCGTAAGAGAGAAACATGGCTCTGACTTTGCTGTTATGAAAAACAGGGTGTATTATGCGTACTTGGATGAGAATAGCATTATTTGAAATCAAAAAGTTTGTCTGGGATGCACGGATAGCAAAATCATTCTTTAGATAAATGGTTATTTTGGAATTGGGTCCTTGTCAAATGCCCTGATCCCTGTCTCTCCACTTCACCTATTGGCCTAAACAGAAAATATTAGCCAGATTGGGAAAATTATACTGAACATTTGATAGATGAATGTTTAATTATGGTGTTCTCATATGTTTTTTGATTTATGACACTGCATTTCGTGGAGTGAAATATTTGCCCTGTAATTGGGTTGGTTTCTGTCTTTCTACACCATAATTTTTTTGGGATTTCTTTACTCGTACACACACTGTACATAATCAGGATTCGGCCTCATGTAGTATGCATCCTTAACCATTAATAATATGGGTTGGGTGTTTGATTAAGGGGCATTTGTGGCAATGGCCATAATGGGAAATGTGGACAAGTTGATTGCACCTAAAGGACTGACATTGACTATTGCACCCTTTGGTGCTGTCTGTGCCGTGTTGTTTGCTACTCCAACAGCACCTGCTGCGCAGGTAGGATTGAAAACTCTTACAACTCATCTTTTGTTGTAGAATCTTGTAAATTTTGCCTCAAACTTGGAATCATCTCATAATCTACATAAGATTATCAAGCCATATGTGAAAATTAACAAACTCGACTTTGAATTTCATATGCAGAAGTACAACATGTTTGTTTCTCACATTGGCTGTGCAGTCATTGGAGTGATTGCAGTCACTATCATTGGCCCAGGTTGGATTGCACGCAGCGTTGCATTGGCTGCATCTGTGGCATTCATGATATACACTGGTTCTCTGCATCCTCCTGGTTTGTCTTCCTTTTATATCAATTTTGCCTTCGAATCCATTGCTGACAATTAAATTTGCTGGGGCTCTCTTTGAATGCCCTGCTACAGCCCCAAAGATGGCTTATTTTCATTAAATGTGTTTGGGCATATTTTGTAGCTGCCGGTTTGCCTTTACTTTTAATTGACGCACCAAAGTTTCAGCATCTGCATTGGTGGTACTGCATATTCCCTGGAGCTGCAGGTTGCATTATATTATGTCTCATGGTAAGTCCTGCCATGCCATTCCTGAAATGTTTTCTTTAATTGTTGTCACAGGCGGTAATTGTATCAGTATGTCTCTATAGAGGATATTTTGGATTTTCTTAATCCTATTGTTACCAGAATCCTTTTTTCATTTAGTGGGAAAAGTCCTTTTGTGGTAGTGGTAGATCTTTGGGGTTCTTATTTTGCTAGATCGGACCTCCACCTTTCGTTCTGTAATCCTTTACCTCACCAATATGGGGTTGGTTCAAGCATATTGAAGTAACAGGCATTTAAAACTGGACCTGTTCATTCTTCTCATAGACTACTTTCAAAACATAATAGTAAATCCATGCATGTCAATGTTAACATTTGAAGTACATAGTGATAGAATGATAGAACTTATATAGTATTGATTACTTTTCTAATGCCCCTGCAGAAAGTGAAACTGAAGTGAAATGCATCGAATGCTTTCTTACTGCCTACGATGTTGTCTTTTGACATATTATATATATAATTAAGCTATTCTGAGGTGCTGTATGAACTACCATACTCAGGTGAAATTGAAATCCAGGCACATAATTGGGTTGAAGCAGTCCAATTATGTGCCTGAATCTCATTTTCACCCAAGCATGTTCACACAGCACCTTGAAATAGCTCTTATATATATAAAAAAGAGGGGTTAAAATAATCCAATTATGTGCCCGGATTTCACACTGTTAGTTCACACAGCACCTTGGAAACTACTTCTAAGACACATTCATTTGTTTTGTGCTGCAGCAAGAGGTGGTGACATATTTGAAAAGCAATTACAAGTTCTGAGGTATCTGGGTATATTACAAGCCTGCCCTGTATCATGTAAACCTATCAATTTTGCTTTTTGGCTTTTGCCTACCAAGATTTGTCAGTTATTCCTTGTGGACACTGTTAGTTCCTCGGCAAGAATAAAGGGTATGAAAAAGTTAATTTTGTTTCTAAGAATTATCTTCTCAGGTGAAACTTCCTTGGATTTATTTTATTTTATTTTATTTTCTTTTCTTCGAAGCAGATTAGGCTCAAGACTCAAACCTTTGCATATTAATAGCCCATGTTCAAAGCTCAGCTGTGAAGAAATTTTCCACCAAGGGGGTCTCATCCGCATCAGTTGTTGGAAGCCAGGCAATCTTGATAGAAAGAACTATACCAGCCAAACAGCAATTAATTTCACCCCTGCGTTCCCAACAAGAGAGAGGGTTTTCCCTGTACTTAATAATGTGGCCCTGCAGATAATCTGACGAAGTTTTTTTTTTCAACTCCTGTTAGATTTTTCTTTTCAAAATTAGATTGGGTGAAGAATCTATGCGGGAACTATAAGTTGATGAGCCAATCTAGCTCCCAATTGCAAAATTACTGTGTTCGGAAAATGACAAAGATCAAAACCAGAGAAACTAGGAAGATGTAAAACTGTTTAGTAATTCACAAACTGATATTTCTAAAAAATGGTTATCTATAATTTGATCATACGCATCTAATGCTTTAGCAAGAATAAAGCTAGCCGTTTATTAGAAATGTGATGTTTTCAACTCATTTATGAATGAGAACCGGTGCATCCATTTCATCACAATGAACATGAATGTAGTGCTAAAATAACATCTCTAAACAAGGTAGCCGATTTGTTACCCTATATTCTTTTTACCCATTGCTAATGTTGCTTTTAATACTCTAACCAAGATAAGGTTCTTACTTGGTTGATCTAGTGCACATCAAGAAGGTATATATTCTTACATAAAAAGCAAGGAGACAAACCACTAAACAACAAGAGTTTTCAAAGAGATTCCTCATGCTAAGAGTGTAAGGGCTAATGCTACTACATGGTCATCTAAATCAACAAAGCAAACAAGGTATCGCCATTGCAACACTACTAACTACTAAATGAGTTCATTTCATCTTTTCCCTTAAAACAAAGGCATCAAAGGCCATTATAAAATGCTTAAGTCCAATACATCACACCTATAATAATTAACAAGGTCTAATCTTGTATGTACCCAAGCTAGACCATGACAATGGCAAAATGTTTAGACTCTAGTCACAATGTTCTAAATATTGCTCTATAAATGGAATTTACAACCATAATCTTTTATTCTCTAAACAACCTTTCACCCTTCTAAATATTGCTCTATAAATGGAATTTACAACCATAATCTTTTATTCTTTAAACAACCTTTCACCCTAGTACCTTTAATTTTATCAATATATCAATGGAAAAAATGTAAATAAAACTCACTCCTAAAATTATTGTAGGAAATCTCTACCACCTTATTATGGTGGCCTTTAGTGGGCTCCATGTTTGTGCATAACTACACCTTGGATAGTCCTATCTTGCTAAGATCCTACTTAATTCATGACTAAATACTTTTCGATGTGGATCCAAGGGTGCATACCACATTCCATTCTTTCTCTCACTCTCTCGTGTGATTTGGATTGTAGTGTGGACGATGCTACACAATATTGATAGAGTAGAAGCTTGTTATTGAATAGCATTGTGTGATTGCCGCTAGAACTGATCCATGTGTTCCAACATGGTACCATACAACTAGGGTTAGCCATACTATAGTTTAAAAGTGTCATGCCCAAAAAATTTGGTCCAAAGACCCATTTTTTTAAAATTAACATAATTCAACGATGTTTTCTTATTAACTACAGTTGCTTAATGCTATAATTGTTGTGATTCGATCAATGTCCAATTGAAGTGCGACACAATTATTATGCAATTATTTAATTCATTTACTTTCTACCACAAGGCTTCTTTAGGAAGCAAGTTACAAACATATTAGGGTGAGGTTAAGACCAAAGGCGGTTTCTAAAATCTTTTACTTAATGTCCTTAATGAGGAAGATGGACAAGTTACATTAATACGATGCCTCTAATTTAATATTTTTTTTAACTTAATAGATCTTGAAGAATTTTGAACATACATCTTGAGTCAACACACACAAAGGAAAACAAAGCAAAATAAGGTAGCGATTACTTTATGAAAGGGTTATCACTTTGGGGTTCACCAAGGGAGAGTGCTTACTAAAACACTACTCAACTCTACTCCCAACGGCAAACAAAACAATAAGAGCTACAAAGGTACATTCATCTCGAGGTAGTTAACATCACACATATCAAATTCAAATTTTATTTAATTAATATCACATTTAAAGATAATCCAAACAACAACGCACAAGCCCAATCACGAGGATGTCGACAAAACACTTCTAACCTAACTTATGACCTAGTCCTGATGCCCCCATTACAACTTGGACAACATACATATCCACTTCATGGAATCAAGGTCCGATGTAGTTTACTTTGCACTTGTGATGGCCTCCTCCACGAGACGTCATCACCGATAGGAGGGTTGACACCCTAAGCCAATAAGAGATTTTATATGTCACTCAAGTGAGTTTTTAAAGCTCTAGTCATTTAATCAAGATGAACGACACATCCAAATGTCACTTATCATAAAACACCTTAACATCTCGAGGTGCACATGCTTACCCAATGCACTCTAACGTGATAACACAAATGAGAGTCCAACATGACAAGGAACCTACGTTCCATTTGTAGCTCCAAAAATTTGAATGGAACCACTAGTATTTGGTAGGGGGGTACATAGGGTACTTAAACAAACAATTAGAAGGCTAGAAGGCTCAAGGCTTCTATAGGCTACAAGAGATCTATGGTGGCTATTCGGTTTGTCAACTTGCATCAAGCTATAGATAGACTTATAAACCAGGTTAGGGATAGCACAATCAAGCTCCATTACAAAGGACGAAGGTATCTCTAACGGATCTAACCACAATAAAGCAAGTAGCTAAGACCAGAAAACTATTTGTATACAAATTGTGGATATGATAATGCCGAATAAAGAGAGCTAACAAATGATGTGTAAACTTAGAAGTAAAGGCACTTTCAGGCCAAATGAAAGATGTTTTAAGCAATAAAGGCGTTTTCAAGTAAGGGTTCAAGAGCATGCCTAATCTAAGTTTGAACTAACTCTTTATTTTCAACACTATTGTTTCCTAATAATGCAATTTTCCGGTTTAGCAAGAGAGTAGATTGTTTATGCAAATTGTAGAGACTGTTTTGAGCATTTAGGATTATATTATGTAATGAGAAGTGTTTCCAATGCAAGCATGACATATAATGGAATATATTTCAAGCAATGAAGATATTCTTAACCACATACAAATGCAAGAAACTTCAAAAACTATGCTAGATAATGCCCTAAACAAGCTAAATCACTAAAACAATTAAACCCTAGCATGTATACTATTACAAACAAACAATAATTTCATTTTGCATATCAAAGTGCCCTCATATCAAATTCAAAGGAAGTGTGCAGACTTTCTACCAACCGATTATTCAAGCTAGGAAGCAAGAGAGGAAGAGGATCAGGTTGTGTGTGCGCTGAGTCCAGACCAAGAGCTAAACACTGTGGAAGAGGTGAAGGAGAAGTTGCCAATCTATGAGAGATCCAATGCAAGGAACACAAGAATGGGTGCAATGGATTCTTGAGGGAGCTAGGAGCAACCCATAAGCTTCATGAACACTGTAGAGAGCAATGTGAATCACCAAGATAAACTGCAGTATGGTAGGGCATTCCTTGTCACAATGAAAGCTAAGTGTGCCAAGCAAGAACCGGTTGATCAGAGCAAAAATGTGCCAAGCAAGAAGGCAACCAAGCTTTGAGTGTGATGATCAGAGCAAAAATGCAAGAGAGAGTGAAGAGAGAGGCTCAAATGAATGAGAAAGTGACATATATCTCAACCCTAATCTGCCAAACAACTAAAAACTAGTCGTTTGGGCCCAATCAGGGGCCTTTTTTTTGCTTTCTGCCTGGGTCGTGGCCTAGACCGTAGCTTTCGTAAATGAAACATGTGGCATAAGCCACGGGTTTCCTCCCTGCACTGCGGCTTAGGTGAAATAGCCACTCCGGGTGGTCAATAGGCCTCCGGAAGGGCCTTGGGAGGTGCCTAGAGGACCTGTTTGGTGCGTAAAAGGTCTGAGATGTGCCAATGATATATAGGGGATGAAAGTATAATGCATGAAAGGTCCAAGCGAGTGACAGATGCCTCGAAGAGGGATAACCAAGGTTGGTAGTTTGCACGTGAGTCGATGTGTAATCAAAAGGAGTAGGGTCACATGAAGTACGATTACATATGTCTTCGAGGTACAAACAATCAGTGTTCGAATGAACAAGGAGTGTTGTGCAGTACTTGGAAACCACACAAAGGAAAAAGAAAGCAAGAACTGAAAAGATAAAAGAGAACATTACTTGCACTTACCAGATAAGGATGGCGGTGGAAGAAATCGATGATACAAGCCATGGGTGAGTGTGCAAATGCTGCATAATCCAAAATCCAGCTCTAGCTCCAACTCTTGCAAAGAAGGGACACAAATGATATCAAATCAAATCGCACAATACATAATGACATTCACTAAGGCATTAAGTGTTTTCCCTGCTAGGGATATGGGTAACCTAGATGTCCTTAAAGGAGAGCAAATCATGCACCACCTCGAAGAGGGGGAGCAACTTAGAGTTAAGGATGGACCAGGCACCAGTGAGTTGAGACACGACTAAGAGTGAGTCAGAGAACAACTACAGATAATGCGCACCTAACACACGAGCATCGGTTAAAGCACCAATGATTGTGTGATACTCGACTGCATTATTCATCTCACTAGTAAGGAGGTAACCAACTACAACAAGATCATAGCTCCATCGGTCATCGATAATTCAAGCAACAATGGTGGGCCCTTGGTTGCCTCGACTACCACCATCCATGTGAATCACCACTGAGAAGTGCACCATGATGGGGGTCGAGGATGCAAGAGGATGTTGCAGAAGGATTGTCTCAACACAGAGTAGGAGGAACAAGTTGTACAAGGGAGACAAAGAACACAATCAAGTCAAAATCGAAGGGTGAAGGCTGACACTGACTGTGGGATGAGGTGACAAAGGGTGGTAGAATGCCCACGAAGAGACAAAGATCGGTCAGTGAAGACTAGAGCAAGTCCTAGAGTATTCGCAACCACGAACCCAAACCTATAAGAACCACATTGAAAGAGGGAGTCAGTAGGGATCAACGATGAATGAGCCAAGAAACTATTGATTGAAAGAAGAGAGATCAACTTCTATCCCAAGGTGTATCCCAGCAAGGAGTACATGACCCTGATAGGCTAGAGGACCTGGGGCCTAAGAGACCGAAACCATTTGAAAACACACCCAAGGAGGCCTCAAAGAGAGAAATGGACCCCACCATTGCATCCAAAATGGGCCAAAACCCCTAAGATGAAGGTTTGGCAGTTCATAGAGCAAAAATGGGACAAAACAGAGGTCGGGAGAGGGCAAAAAGAAGGCTCTGAGCCCAGGCCATAGCCTACCTGGGCAAACTCGTGGCCTAGACCACTGCTAGGCCATGGACGCTGCAACTTGGCCCATTGCGAAGCCACGGTTTAGCCCAAAAACATGTGGCCTGGGCCAGAAAGGGCCAAAAATAAGCTCGGGGAGCTCGGTAGGGTCCAAAACTTGCCTAGAAAAGATGGAAAGGGAGGGAGACAAGAAAAACAGTTGTTGAGCTTGTATAAACATGTTTTTCTTGTTCCACTACTTGCATGACTGATCCATGATCACATTGCTTTGTTGTGTAGATGCGAGGAGTCTGAGTGCTAGAGGCAGGAAAGACATCTCAGCCGGTAGAGCCACCACCGATGTGCGGTGGCCAACCATGAGAGGGTGTCTCAATGCCAACCATAATGAGAGGCGAGGAGGGGTGGTAGGAGGCCCGTGATAGATGAAAACCAACCAGGAAAGGATGGAGCAAGTTGTAAGCAACCAAAACCACTAAACCATATCACCTATAGGAATTGCAGAGAAGGAGAGAGGGAGTTGGTAGAGGGCTAGCTACCAGCAAGCAGTAGCCTGACCAACTAAAATAAGCAAAAAACTCTGCTTCTATCTTGGGGTGCATCCAAGGAGGAGTGCACAAGCCAAATGGATATGGAGACTCACAAGGTTTGATGATGGATGCCACAAAAGGGGAAATCCACTGAATAGGGGCCTAAGGAGGGTGTTATAGTAAGTTTTGAGGCTCACCAAAGCACCACAAGCCTAGGCCCAGGCCCGCCCCCGAGGGCAGGCCACCACTTCACCCTAACTAGAGGCCTACCCCCGAGGCAGGGTACTGCTTAGCCTATGAAGAGGCCAAACAATAGGGAAAAGGCGGGAAGGAGATGGAGAATCCATATACATAGGTTCACCAGTCATGATTTGAGACATAGGAGTGCTGAAGGTGGGGTCATTATTGGTGAATGAGACCTATGAACCCAAATAAGAGGATGGCGATGCATATGATGCGCAGGCATGAGATTCTTGTAAGCTCTCCTCTCATTGATAGAGTTGTGTGCTATACTATGGATGGAATAACACTCAAGATCAGACTCAGCTACTCTAACGGTATCTGCGAGAGATGCATTGAGAGAGCCTGTACTCCAATGGGAGAATCATGATGAGAGGGGAAACTTTACATTCGAGGAGACATATCAAAAGAGGTCTCCAAGAAGAGAATAGCCAACCTAGCATTGCAGAGCAGAAGCAGGATTCAACCATCGTGTGTCAGACTCTGAAGGAATGAACACTGACTGATACTTAGTCAAATCACAACGTTCATCCTTGAAAAAATGAGACTAAAAAACAATGGATGTGTGGGAATCCATAGAGCCTCGTGAGGAGACAACCAAAGCCTCATGTGAGGGATTTGTATTTGTGTAGAGTAATGCCTAGGGATTTGAGTCAGCCTCCATGGTATGAACCTCACCTTTATGCACGAATTGAACCATGCGGTACGTGGCCAACGTGACGACCTGCATGGTAGGGGTCCAAGGATGACCAAGAATCATATTGTATGAGAGATCCAAGTCTAACACATAAAACTCAATCTTGACTATCTTGGGGCCAAACTTGATCGAAGCTTCATGTTTCCCACTAGCACAACTGTATTGTTGTTGAAACCATCATAGTTGTGGTGAGAATTGGAGAGTTTCTTATGACTTATCCCAAACTTGTTGAATACATGCAGGGGCATGATATTCAATGCGACTCCTTCATCAACGATACATCTATTAACATGATAGTCATCAACAGAGTTCTTAATATAGAGAGGGAACCGAGCCCTCTTTGCAAGAACTAAAGCGTCTAGCAAAGAGGCAGGGTTAAAAGATAGGATGAGAGGATGAGGGTGCTCGGATGTGTCGGAGTTGAACAACACTTTGACATCATCCCACAACGGACCCTCGTTAGAGAGACCAAGCTCATCAAAGACGAGGCCCCTTTGCTCAGGGAAAAGGTGAAGAAGGTCCCAAATGGAGATCCTAGCGGAGAGGCCCTGCAACTCCTTTATGATGGAGTAAGGACGTTGTCTAGTCTAGGGAGGGATGTTTTATCGAAAGTCATATTTGACTTTGGGATTCCCTGCCCCCATGGGCTCGATGGGAGACCCAACACCAATAATCTCTCTAACGGGGTCGGTGACCCAATCCAAGTGCATGTTGACAAAGAACTCATATCCAGTAGAGGCTATGTCAATATCAACAATAACCTTGATACTCTTGTGCTTGGTTTTCCCTCTCGAGTCAGCTTGGGAAGAGGAGTCAGAAGAGGTAGAAGAACAAGAAGGGAAACGAGAGGCCTTAGCCTTTGATTTATTCTTTTTCTTCTTCTTCTTCTCCTTGTCATGGTTAGGCAGAGGCTCCTTGAACATATTCAATTTGCAGTTGGGTTTCACAAGTGGAGAACTCTGAGATGGAGGTGGGGCTTGCACACTAGACTTTTGGGCAGCACAATTGGCATCATTGTGCCCCTTCATCCGATGGAAATTGCAAAACTTGGCGGGGTCGTAAGGAAACACTATCCATTATGTTGCTATGCTTAAGTCAAAAGCCTTATTTTCAGCTGGCTTCTTGCTCAAATCATTCACCTTGCGACTGCCCTTCTTATCCTTCTTGGGAGGAGAATCAATGACACCATCACTGATCGCATTGCAGTTGCGATTGTGTGAAGAGGATGAATTTTGTGTTGGTACAGGCTGCATGCCCACACACACCTCAAAGACTTTGATCTTTAGACAATTGTTAATAGCTTCATCATATGAGGTGGGCTCACACTTGAGGACCTCAAGGTGAACCTCTTGCCTCAATGCTCACGTGAACATGTCATAAAGTTGATCTAAGAACCTTGTTCTAGCATGTATGGTTGGTTGAATGCCACCTACACACAAAATCAAAGTTTGACTCACCCTTGGCCTGCGTCATGGAGGTGAGTGATTCGATGATGAGGTTAATAGGTCTAGAGATATCAAAGTAATGGAGAAAGTCATCTAGAAGGAGCTGGAAACTAGAGAGAGAATTTGGAGGCAGATTCTGAAACCAAACAAGAGCTTCAACTCATAGAGAATGAGTGAAGAGCTTTAACATCATGCCTTCGACTTATTCCCAATCCATACATGCCATCATGAATGCCATAACATGATCCATGGGATTGGAGTCTCGAGTCTCATTGAACTTACGTAATTCATGGATAAGAGTAGAAAGAGGAATAACACACACCCAAGGGGATAGAGGATTCCTACGAAGATCCTCATAGGGATGGTTGATAGCGGTCTGGCAATGAGCTTTAGGAGGGGGCTCATGATGGTGATGATGTTGTCTATGCCAATAGACATCATCATAACCTTGATCGCAGAGAGGACGATACCGAGACGACTCCTGATATGGGAGATGCTCATGCTGAAAATCATCTTTACCATGGGGTGGGGAATGACCATAAAAAGGATAACGCTCCCTACAGGGATGATGGGATAATGTGGCATACTCATGGAATCGATCGTGGTGACCTATATCTCCATGATGTTGGTCACGTGCCATCAAATGAGGGTCAACCTAAGGGTGTTGATGCTTGGGATATGCATCCCATAGATATCTAATCTATAGGTGGTGATCAAAATCAACACACTCATTTGAAACTCTAAAGGAAGGACTAGGAGGATGGGAGGACTCCTCATGATGGAGATACCTCATCGAGTTGGAATACCTATGACCTATAACATGGACATGAGGGGGTTCTGCTGTATAGTTTCATGCCGAGAAAGAGGCAGGGAACTCACATGAGAACTAGTTAAGGCACTCGAAATTGAACGGGTGCGAGCTTTGTTTCTAGAGGAAGAATGCCATTGACTCCTAGGGGGAGAAGGGTGAACTTCATTCACCTAAAGGCATCTACGACAATCATCAATGATTTCACGTAGCTTGTCAGGTCTCAGTTGTGCAAGGGGATCCTCATCATCATGAATGGGTGAATGAGTCATGGCATGAGGTCGAAGGGAAACATCCTTAGATGAATGAAGTTCAGATTGGTGAAAAGGACACCAAATTTTTTGGTTATAAACTTGCCAATATTTTTCTCTTTGGAATGCAAGAGGGTCTAGATCACCATGTTGGGTCAACGGAACCTCCTAAATCCTACAATGTCTATGGCGTTCCATTGCAACCTCATCTTGCTCATGAGTGAGCTCATGTATAAGGCCCTGAATCTGATGGGATTGAAATCCCAAGGGTGGGAGCTAGCCATGTATGGAATGAAACACGAACAACATGGGAGACAACAAAAAAGGCAAACCGACAAAGAACCAATAGGGAGAATAACACAAAACCAAAGCAGGAGAAAACAACTAAGGTGAGAGTCAAAACACAATTGAAAGCAAAGCCTAAAAGCTAACAGAGGGGAGTTGGCTAAGAGAGCTCCAAATGGGATAATCTATATGTTCCTATCTATATGTGCGTGCCTTTGGACACTTACCAGTATCCTTTGTGTGTGATTTTCATGTACTTGTGGCCCTTGTTCCAATCTTTGCTTGTTCCTATTGTGTGTGTGTGTGTGTAGCATTTGAACATGTCGTATGTGTTTATAGTCTCACAATTAGCATGAGAATATATGTGAGGTCCCACTGAGTGTGTTAGAATGTAGCTCCAAGAATATGAACGGAACCACTAGTTTTTGGCATGGGGTACACAAGGTACTTAAACAAATAACTCGAAGGCTCAAGGCTTCTATAGGCTACATGAGATCTATAGTGGCTATCTGGTTTGCCGGCTTGCACCAAGCTATAGATAGACTTGTAAACTAGGTTAGGGCTAGCACGATCAAGCGCATAAAGGATGAAGGTATCTTTAATGGATCTAACCATAGTAAAGCAAGTAGCTAAGACTAGAAAACTATTTGCATACGAATTGTGGAAATAACAATGCCAAATAAAGAGAGCTGACAAATGATGTGTAAACTTAGAAGCAAAGACACTTTCAGGGTAAATGAAAGATGTTTTAAGCAATAAATACATTTTCAAGCAAGGGTTCAAGAGCATGCCTAATATAAGTTGGAGCTAACTCTTTATTTTCAACACTATTGTTTCCTAATAATGCAATTTTCCAGTTTAACAAGAGAGTAGATTGTTTATGCAAATTATATAGACTATTTTGAGCATTTAGGATTATATTATCTAATGAGAAGTGTTTCCAATGCAAGCATGACATATAATGGAAGATATTTCAAGCAATGAAGATATTATTAACCACATACAAATGCAAGAAACTTTAGAAACTATCCTAGATAATGCCCTAAACAAGCTAAATCACTAAAACAATTAAACCCTAGCATGTATACTAATGCAAACAAAAAGAATTTCACTTTGCATAGCAAAGTGCCCTCATATAAATCTCAAAGGAAGTGTGCAGACTTTATACCAATTGATTATCCAAGCTAGGAAGCAAGAGAGGAAGAGGATCAGGCTATGTGTGAGTTGAGTCTAGACCAAGAACCAAAACCTATGGAAGAGGTGAAGGAGAAGTTGCCAATCTATGAAAGATCCAATGCAATGAGAACAATAATAGGTGGAATGGAGTCTTGAAGGAGCTAGGATCAATCCAAAATCTTCAAGAACACTGTAGAGATCAATGTGAAACACCAAGATAAGCTACAGTATGTTAGGGCATCCCTTGTCACAGTGAAAGCTAAGTGTGCCAAGCAAGAATCAGGGGAGATTCAAGAAGGCAATCAAGCTTTGAGTGTGATGACTAAGTGGTAAGATCAGAGCAAGAATGTAGGAGAGAATGAAGAGAGAGGTTCAAATGAATGAGAAAGTGATATATATCTCAACCCTAATCTGCCAAACAACCAAAAACTAGCCATTTCTAGCTATTTGGTCCCACACATGGGCCTTTTTTTATGATTTCTCCCTGGGTCACGGCTTAGGCCACAAATTTTGTGAAGGAAACATGGGGCCTAGGCCATAGGTTTCCTATCTAAGCTGTAGCCTGGGTCAAATGGCCACTTCGAGTGGTCAACAGGTCTCTGAAATGGCCTGGGGAGGTGCCTAGAGGGCTTGTCTGGTGCGTAAAAGGTCTGCGGTGCACTGAGGATGTATAGGGGATGAGAGTATAATGCAGGAAATGTCCAAGCAAGTGACATATTCCTCGAAGTGGGATAACCAAGGTTGGTAGTCTACACATGAGTCGATGTGTAATCATAGGGAGGAATAGGGTCACAGAAAGTACGATTACACCATTAGCCCAACATGGCCAAAGTTTTAGTAATATTTGGCTTAGGCTACTCAAAGAAGCTCTGTCTCTCGAGCAAGTCTTTAATTGTGACCAAGGGTATGATGGAAGAAAATAAGTTCACGTACAGAGGAATCAAGAGGGTCACTACCCTACATTAACTATACATCTGAGCATACAAATAACTAGAATTAACAAGACACATATATGCGAAGAAAAACACTAGACAATTCAAGTTAATGTAAGTGATCTAAGGGTTAATTGTTTTAGTATGTGTTCTAAGAACACCCAAAGTTAGTCTATTAAAGCCATACTAAGGAGGCATCTTAGGAGTTAGTAATATATGCCCGTGTCCACTCCCCAAGTTAACCACATATCTATAGTGATCCCTTTACATGCAAAATCAGAGTTGGCGGTAGTTCAATTGCTCCTAAACGAGTCTTAGATCAAACATGAAGGCATTTGAATTTCACCAAAGTTTCGTGACTAGATAATGTAGTTACCCCTTGTGGGTAACACTATGACCACTAGTTGGCCAAATCATATTTAGACACTACCAAAAGTTACAAAGACATTCAAACATATGGGAAGTAAGCATGTTTAGACTATTTATTCTGAGCACACAAAGTGAGCCTTACTCCAAAATTATGTCCCAAAATAATTACTAAAAGGACCCCTTTTGTCCTAACAAGGTTCAACTAAGGTCTTAGATGATTAAAAGCATTTCCAGTTCAAACCCTGATTTAATGTTATAAAAACTATATAAAACTAATAACATACACGAAAGTCACTAATTACTAGAAATAGAAAATAAACATTTAAATAAAATTGTACGACCAACGATGCTCCAGAGTGCTAAGGACACACTAGTTCCAAGTTGGATAAACCAGAAAAAAAACATCTTTGCTTTAATTTATAACAAGATATAAAATTTTGTAACCGTAAAAACCTATTTTATAAGCTAGAATTAATGTGTTTAAGGCTTAAGAATATTTTTATTGTGACTTAAACTGCAATTTTTTTACCATTCCAAGGTGAATTTATCTGCATTAAATTATCTTACAAAGTTTCTCTGGAAACTGGATTTGGAATTATCTTGCTAAAAATAACAGAACTTATGATAAAATTATTTTATTACTATAACAAGTCCAAATTATTATAAATTAATTACAACTTTTAGTTTTGAGAAATTTTATTTCTTGATATTTTATTTATATTGATTCCAAATCAACTTAGGGAGCAAGGGGAGATAAAAAGATTTTGCTCTTGTAATTGTCTCTTAGAATTGTTCTAAAATGAGGACCACCTAAAGGATTAAAAATTATTTGATTAATAATACTATATTTTTCATCTAAAAATAATTATTTCCAAATCTCATATTTTTAAAATTTAAAATTTAAAATTTAAGTATTTATTTTATGTTAGTTTTGAAATGACTTTGGAGTTGAGAGATGTATCAATCAAAATGGATAGTTTTTGACATATTCATATATTGTTTGCATATTCCACAACATAATAAAATTAATTTGAAGTCTTAGTTTCTACAAATTGCAAGCGTAGATAATTATTTTCTTTTGATTCCAAAAGAGTTAATTAGGGTAGGAAGACACTATAGTAAATTCCCTGATTCACCTTTTAAAATTTATTTGTCGAAATTAACTTATTTTATTATTTTAAAAAACACCCGAAATAGTTTTGTGGAACCTAAATCTAATAATAAAAAATGATTAAATAATTCATAACTCAGTCTAATAGGAAAATTGAAGTGTTGAAATTTTTGGGCCAAGATTAATCAAAATAAAAAATGTAGGGAAATCCAAGAACAAACACACTTGTTCTGATCCCACTTGTTAGGATCTTGCTCCTCAGAAAGAGCACAATGTGATTACCAAATATAAGCAATTAAACATGTGGAAATAACCAGAAGCACAAGTAATTAGAATTCACAAATAGCATAGAATATGAAAGACAATACACTATCTTGTATTAACACTTGTACAGAAAAGAATACAATAAAGAGCCGCCACACTCTTCCACCTTACAGAGGCTTCCCACACCTCAAGTGTACAGTCATTATTTTTCAAAACACTCTCCTACCAAAAACGGTCCCAACAACCAACTCACAAACAAAATTGGTGTTCACCTCTCCAACCAGTCAGTAATAACCCTGGTAGTACACCAAGCACTTTATAGTACTTCAAGTTGATCTCCCATGAATCTGCAACCTGCAATTCAACAGACCATACTCACACATGTAGATCTCCTATGAGCTTGCAACAACCTGCAACTCAATGATCTTACAAATGGAAGGAACTTTTTTGCCTTCCTTATCAGCTCATACTTTACAATACATGCCAATGGTCTATAAATAGATCCCAGACTTAAACAATAATTTAGACTCTTAATTTAGACAATTATCCACGCAACTCAAGACTCTAACTGGCCTTTACATGCAAACACTTCGTTCACTTAACTAACTATCCGTGCAACGAACAGTTCTGGAACACAAAGACAACCGACGTCGGTCCCTGCTTGCCTGGTGCTGCCGACGTCGGTCGACTTCCTGCCATCGCCGATTGCCTTCTGCACTGGTCATGACCGACGTCGGTCATGCTGCCAACGTCGGTGCTTCTGGTTCTTCAGCAACCTTCAGTTTTCGTTAGCAAAGTTGAAGCTTTTAGCTCTACAACCTAACAATCTCTCACTTGGAGATAAACAGCTGCAACTGTACCTATACCTGTACTTTGTCTAGTTTGTTCCCTTGGCTTTGTATCCCTCCTCAAGATCACTCTTGAAGACCAACCACCAAACACCTTGTGGTGCAAAACCTGTCATCCAAATCACCTGCCACATCCACATCTACAAACCATGTAGAAAATAACTTGAACCTGCATAACATGTGCACCTGCTGCTAGTCCTTCTAAGAATCCACTGAACTGTCTTTCAGTACTTCTCTCTCGGATTGGCTCCTAACTTGTGACAACTCCCATTGCTTGGAAAAACTCAGGTCTAGTACATACCATGCACTTAACGTTATTATGTGAATCAAAAACCTGTTATGTGAACTGTCCAACCATCGGCGTGCTAATCGATCTCACACAATCATCCTGAAACAAAGTCAACATGTGACTTTCCATGTCTCTAGAACACACTCATGCCAAAGAATCTTGCTGCTCTTAGATTCCTCATGACACCCCTCTGAACTAGCTTTACCTTTAGTTCAACAATACCCTGTATATGTAACCTTGCAACAAGCACATCATACAATAATAAGATAATGTAGCTAATATTATCCAACCTGGTAAAGAGAAACACAATGATCAAACCTCCATTGCCCTGTAGCTTATACAAGACCATATACCATGATCTTTCGTCTCACATGTCCATTTCCGCTCTTCTTCATCCTGAACATCCATTCGTCTCTCAGTGCTTACATCCAGCTGGCAACTCCACCAAAAACACTTGTTTGGTTTTCCTCCAAAGAATCACATCTTCTATCCATGCCAAGCTCCCACTGTTTCCTGGATCTACCTGTTTTGCTTCTTTAACAACTTTTTGGTTCTATACCATAAGTGAGCAATAAGTAGTGTAAAGAAAGGAAATGACGAATTTGAGGCTTACATACCCTTTAAGTCTTCCATATGGGTGCTTGAGACTCCTTGACAGCTTGCTGTCCACCCAAAATTCGTCTCAGTAACTGATGCCGATCACATCTTAGTCTGCACCTGATCGATGTCGGTTCCCTGCGACTGCCTCCTTGTTGACGTTGGTTCCCCCTGGTCGACGCCGGTAGTTATCTACCCTAAGTCACCGACATCAGGCTGCACATAGCCGACGTCAGTCTCTGTCTGGACGTCGACGCCGATTTTCCTGTCGACGTCGGTCTTTGTGTTTTTCTAGTGAGAACTGACCTTTTTTTGCGAGCTCCTTTTGGATCAAACCCTTGTCCAAAACACCCTTACTCTGCTCAAAATTCTTCTGCCCCTTGTGCTGAACTCTGTCCGTCACCTTCTCCTTGAAAACCAAGGCTTTCCTGTTCTTGTCACTAACATCGAATCTCTCAAGAAACGTCACTTTTTTTCTGCATACAGAAACCATGATCCATGCCTTCCAGATCTGAAAGCATATCTTTTGACTCAAGAACATGCATCTCTTTTTTATTCATGTGACCAAGCCTATTAAGCCACATCTTCGAATCTACAGCTGAAGTAGATAACCCAGAAAGAGAATCAATAATACAAGTAGATAGATAAAGTGTACCTACTTTCTTACCTCTAGCTACAACAAGTGCACCCTTGGTAACCTTCCAAGAGTCCACTGTGAGAGTTACTATGCAACCCTCATCACCCAAACTTCTTACAAAAATCAAATTCTGCTCCAGAACTAGTTTAACACCCATGTGTTACCTGTCTGCAATTTCAGCTTCACTTTTTCTTTGCCAACCATCTGACAAGGCTTACCATCCCCTAAACAAATTTCTCCAAAGTCTCCCTAGACATACTCATGAAAAAAAATTCTATTTGGGGATGCATGAAAAGAGGCACCAAAATCTAAAATTCAAGATTCTACTTTATCCAAAGAATATACCAGAGCATCTTGTGCAACGTAATCTGCAACATCTGCTTCTTCTTCATGTCCTTCATGCTAATCTTCCCCCGATTTGCAATCTCTTTTTAAGTGCCCTTGCTTTTCACATTTTCAGCAGGTTATTCTGCCATACTTGGACTTGAATCACCTGCCTATCTTCGACCTTGATCTCCCACGCTCTATCTTCTCTCTTTCCATTCCTCTGCCTTCAACACTCAAAGCATTTCCTGATGATTCATCTGTGCTTTTCCTGCGTATCTCTTCATTCAAGATCACACTCACAACATCATCCACTTTTAAGACTTTTGAAGCAGACACAGTATTAGAAACTGCCATTACCAAACTCTCCTAACTTTCAGGTGATGAACACAAGATTAAGAGAGCTCTAATTTCATCATCAAAAACAATATTGACTGAACTTAACTGGTTTACCAAACCATGGAAATCACTAAGATGACTGTGTACAGATTCACCTTCCAATATTTGCAAATTAAATAAACGCTTCATAAAAAATATCTTATTCGAAGCTGAGGGTTTTTCATATAAATTTGCCAAAGATTCCATCAACTCCACCGTTGTCTTACACTATGATAAGCTGAAAATCACAGATGATGCAAGACTCAATCTTATAAATCTCAGAGCCTTTCGATCAAGAACCTCCCATTCTTCATCCTTCATATCTCGGGGTTTGCAATCAACCCCACCCAATGGTAAGTACAAATCTTTCTGATACAAATAATCTTCAATCTGCATCCTCCATAATTGGTAGTTCTTGCCATTAAACTTCTTCATTCGTAGCTTACTGTCTTCTGCCATTGCTCAACTCCCATTCAAACAGAAACCCTGTGAGTAATCTGTAATCAAAACACACTAACCAGATCTAATCCAATCTGTTAGTATCCCAACTAAAAGCTCTGATACCAATTGTAGGGAAATTCAAGAACAAACACACTTGTTCTGATCCCACTTGTTAGGATCTTGCTCCTCAGAAAGAGCACAATGTGATTACCAAATATAAGCAATTAAACATGCAGAAATAACCAGAAGCACAAGTAATTAGAATTCACAAATAGCACAGAATATGAGAGACAATACACTATCTTGTATTAACACTTGTACAAAAAAGAATACAATAAAGAGCCGCCACACTCTTCCACTTTACAGAGGCTTCCCACACCTCAAGTGTACAGTCATTATTCTTCAAAACACTCTCCTACCAAAAACGGTCCCAACAACCAACTCACAAACAAAATTGGTGTTCACCTCTCCAATCAGTCAGTAATAACCCTACCAGTACACCAAACACTTTATAGTACTTCAAGTTGATCTCCCATGAATCTGCAACCTGCAATTCAACAGACCATACTCACACATGTAGATCTCCTATGAGCTTGCAACAACCTGCAACTCAATGATCTTACAAATGGAAGGAACTTCCTTGCCTTCCTTATCAGCTCATACTTTACAATACATGCCAATGGGTCTATAAATAGATCCCAGATTTAAACAATAACTTAGACTCTTAATTTAGACAATTATTCACGTAGCTCAAGACTCTAACTGGCTTTTACATGCAAACACTTCGTTCACTTAACTAACTATCCGTGCAACGAACAATTTTGGAACACACAGGCAACCGACGCCGGTCCCTGCTTGCCTGGTGCTGTCGATGTCGGCCGACTTTCTGCCATCGCCGGTTGCCTTCTGCACTGGTCATGACCGATGTCGGTCATGCTGTCGACGCCGGTGCTTCTGGTTCTTCAGCAACCTTCAGTTTTCGTTTGCAAAGTTGAAGCTTTTAGCTCCACAACCTAACAGAAAACATGCAAAGCATATGTATTACCTTTGGAATAGGAAGATGTACATATGAATAGGTATTTGGATCCCTTTGAAATAATGAATATCATGGTATCTTAAAGCCTCTAATAGTGAGTCTGCTAGACTCACGTAACAACCATACAAACATAACTTATCATTCCCTCCCCTACTGTAAAAATACATCAAATATTCACATCAATAAACTATAACATGGAGTCACATAACTTGCACATGACTATGATAGAAATAGAGACAATGGGAACTACATTTGACATGAATAGGGGCCCATCAACCTATTCATGTGAATACATGTTTTATGAAGTGAGACCCATCAACTAATTCATATAAACACTTCAACCATTTAGTCACACCTCGTACATGATTTCTACATCAAAAATGATTCTTCACACTATCATCACAATGGAGAGATACAATGTTTTATTGTTTCATACCACACATGTGAACAAAAATGCTCTTCTATTTTTATTCAAACACATACACCCACTTAGTAGAGATAGTCTTCATCACTATGTTGAGAGGAACCTTTACCATTAATGTAGGGAATATATTCATCCCAATTAGATTATTCAGCAATAAAAGGTTTTTGTTCTAGTTTATCATCTATGAAATCTTGTGCTCATTTTTTGTAGTATATAACAAGATGTACTAGATGCTTATAGTAATGACAAAGAAGGTTTTTTCTTGAATTCTTGTAATTATTACCTAATGAGCAGGCCTTATTTTTTGCTATTGTTGTGCTTTCCTCTTCAATGTCTTCACTTGTTCTCTTTTCTTCAGCTAGAAGAGCTGAAATCATGTCTTCCAAGGTCTAAAATGACATTTGTTTAAGATTAAAAATTACATCGTTGTATTTAGAAGACAATTTTTTAAAAATGATTACTTTAGCATCTGCATCTTCTACCATAACTTTGACTTCTACTAGTTGTCTAATGATAGACCTTAGATTGTTTATATGACTTGACATAGAATCTCCATGACCTATTTTGAACCTAAATAATTGGAGTTTTAGTGAAAACTTTGCATTTACTATTTTTGCTCCAAACAATTTATTTAGATTATCCCAGATTTTTATGGATGTATTTTCCAAGTCTACATAATGTAGCTTAGAGTCTAAGAGGGCAAGACCAATGATGGCCTTTGCTTTGTCATCCCTATTCTGCCATTCCAATAGTTTATTATGATCTAAGTGGTTTTTATTTTCCACTTTCAATTCCCCATAGATTTTTGTTCATCAATTGTATGTGGATTTTTACCTTTTATGTGTGAAAATTGAGACCATAATACTTTTCCAATGGAATGCCCATCTTATTCACAAAATGATGACATAAAAAGTCAATTTTTATTGATAAGGCCTCCTTTACAATAATTATTTTATGCAAGGTTTGGTTTGGAATCGTTAGACATAAACAATGATAAAGACTCAAAAAAGTAATATTTAATCACTTTTTATTACAACAAATATAAACTCGACTATATGTCTAAAAGAGGACTCACTTTTAAAAAAAAAAAAAAACCACTTCATAAAAAATTATAGTCCCTTTGAAGTCAAAAATATTAACCAATAATTTAGTTATCAACAACTATTTAAACATAAACAAAATGCACCTCTTGATTGTTGTGAACTGTGGTAGTGTTGATGTGTTCCAAAGAGAATGGTTTTGCATGATGAAGAGCTTGACATGGAGAGATCGTACTATGTCATGATAAAGTCTAGAGTGGGGGGAGTAAAAGGATGCAACTCGAGAGGAAATCAAAACCATTATTGTCAGTTACAAATTCAATGAATGCAACTTCTTCTAGAATCCAATGCAATGAATTTTAATAGTAAAGTGCATGAATGTGATGTAGATGAGACCGAGATTGGCGGCATGAGTGGACTATGAAGCTTTGAATTGATGAATTCTAAGAAGTCCCAGAGTGCATATGGCAATGTAAATTTTGATGCATACACAAATCATGTACATACTATGCTCATTGCATGGAAAATAATGATGAAGGATCAATATACGCTTTCTCTAAAATTGTCATCACACATATGCTTCCCCATAAAGATAAACAGATTGGATGTACCATCTATTGATATGGTCTAATGCAGTCAGAGATACCAATAACAATACTCAGGAAAAAATAATTCAATATCTATTTTAAAAAAGACTAATCTATCGTACTCACATAAGAATCTCATGGTGCAAGATTCAATCTGCTCTGGTACCAAATTAAATGTTTAGGCCAAGATTAATCAAAACAAAAAATATGTGAAACATTTGCATTACTTTTGGAATAGGAAGACGTACATATCAATAGGCATTTAAATCTCTTTGAAATAAGGAATCCTATGCTATCTTAAACCCTATAATAGTGAGTTTATTAGACTCACGTAAAAACCATAAGAAAATAGCTTATCACCTAAACCTAATAATAAAAAATGATTAAATAATTCATAGCTCAATTTAATAGGAAAATTGAAGTGTTTAAATGTAGAGTGACTTAATAGAGGATGCTAAGTACTAATTTATTTATAAAAATAAATAAAGTTAATACAAAGTTCTTACTTTGACTAAAATGGTGGTGGGTTGAATCCCCACCATTAGATTGAGTGGATCACCACCACTTGATCTATGGTTTTAAATATTACCTTAATCTTCTAAATGGAAAGGCAAAAAGTCAAAATCTTATTTTGTTTTCATTTTTCTCTTTTTCATTTTTGTAGGGTTTGAAGATGGAGCTTCAAGAAGGAGAACACACATTTATACCCATTCCAATTTTTGATGTATGCACCCACTTTATAGACCTATATTTTAATTTAACATTCACTTTAATTTTTTTTAATACTCTACCCCACACACACACATAATATATATCTCCAATTTGCTAATGAAGACAAACACATAAATATAATAAGTCTTCATTGGTGTTTGGATAAGCACACACACACACACACACTTTTACACTTCTCCAAATGCCAATGAAGACTTATTTATGTATATGTATTACATTTATGTATTTGTCTTCAGTAGCATTTGAAGATATATATTATAATATAGTTAGAGCATTTGGAGAAGCGTGTGTATGTGTAAAGAAAAAAGTTATCATATTTTACTCCAATTTGGTAAAAAGGCACAACTATGATCAACCAAAAAAGGATTGGGATATCCAAAATGAGCATAAAATGCTCAAGAATGAGAAGACATGTTAGAAAATAGCATGAAGAAACAAATATGAAAGTCCATAGGGAGACATCTCTACCTCAACTTGGATCAAATACATCCAATAAAAAGATTGGAGAAAGTCATAAAAGACTCATAACAGGTCAAAACACCAAATTAATTCTCCCTCATTGTGTTAGTACCATCCACATCCAAAAATATTAAGTAAAGCTTACCTTTAGTCATGATACATGCTTCCTTGGCTAGCCCATCTATAATAGTGTTGTGCTCCCTATAGGAGTGAATAAAAGACAATTGTATGAATTGTGTAGCGAGTTGTTTTTCTCCACAGATGAGGTGTGAGAGTGTGATATGTTTGCAATGAGAGGAACCATTCATCTAGTCACACACAAGCTTTGAGTCTGAGTGCACCACCAAGGTAGTGATTTCTCGGTCAATGGAAATGGTGAGAGCAATGATCACATCTTGTGATTCCAAAAATTATTCGTATGTACTTCTATGCAAACCATGATGTTGAAGAAGACAAGCGACCGACGTCGGTCCCTGTCTGCCTGGATGATGTTGGCCGAATCTTGCCGATGTCCTTGCTTTCTGTCGACCCCTGCCCGACGTCGGTTGTGGCTTGCCAATGTCGGCGACTGTGACACTTAGCATGGGTTTCCATGATATGATCCATTGCAGAAACAATGAGGAGTAGACTAGGTCAATGACCAGGGGAGGAATAATTATTTGTTACTTTTGAACTAGTAGAACAGTAGGCAATTAAGAGTATTTGTATTTGTAAATAGTTGAAAGAGGGTTGGGTTGTTTATTCTTGAAGATCACCTCATTTATAGATAACCAAATGATCCAACAAATATTAAGAGGGATATTGAGAAAAGATATAGGGGTATCTTTATTTGTGAACCAATAATTCTATGTGTTCATCAATGTATCCCCATCCCACTTAAAAACAACTCCATGTGGCACAAGAGCATCCTGAACAATACAAGTGAAGTGACAGTGAACAAATATATGTTTAATGGTTTTAGGATATTCCCAACATAAGAAGTATATATTTGGCCCAATCCATCCTTTCTAAAGGAAATTACCCTAGGTAAGGATTATATTGTGTAGGGCTAACAACATATGAATTTTTGCTTTGGGAGGAACCTTGATCTTCCAAAAACACATCCACCACCAAGGGGATTCATTCTCCTCAATGTGTGGTATAAGGATTATGTATCCCAATTTTTTTGAATAGTGACTATTAACACTCCAAACTACACCCTTAGGATAAGATGGTTCAGTTCTCTTCAAGTTTAGGGTAATATGGGATTAGTCCAAAGGCTATGGGTGACCTATAGGAGGACTAAACCTCTAGTCTATGGGGCTAGCTCCCCCGGTGCATCAATTTGAGCTCACTTCCTAAGACATACTAGTTTTTTGGGGTGAAAAGAGATAGAAAAACACATGAAAGAAACCTAAACTAATGAGGTGATGCACCAATATTAACCTATCCATTCTAATTGATCTTCAATCAACACTTTGTGAACCAAGTAAGAACTAGTGACTGAAATAAATTTTCCAACGAGCTCCTAAACATAAGTATTTCATGTGAAGGCTATGATGGATGTATAAAACCTGAAGGTAATGGATAAGAGGCCTATTCAAGACACTATCAACTAGATTTCTCTTCAAGCACAATTATCAACACTTTGGCACATCACATGACCTGTAAAGGATAACATTCTAGCAACTAGGTGAGGGAAAGGACCTGTAAAAGATAATGAATTTCAAACTTATACAAATAAATAGACACATGACACACTATGCTAGAAAATAATTCTAAAAATAATCCTTATTTATTGATTTACAAGGCTTACAAGATGCAATTTGGGCATAGTTTCATCATATTCAATCAAGGGACGAATATAATGGCCTAGTCTCTTGACTGCTTGCTTCTTGTATGGATATGAGGATTGAGTGAAACCTTAAATATTATTGAGTGAGCCTATTTCATGTCTGAAATAACATACTATACCATGATCCATGCCTCCTAAGCATCTCACACCTACAACTCTACCTTACTTAGGTGACTAGGATACCTCCCTTTAGCACATCTAGATTGCCTATTTAGCACAAAATTGTATGAGTATTTATAGGTAGAATTTTGATTATTTCATGATTTGAGAAGGTGAAATATACCTTGTAGTAGCTTCTTTAATAATATTCAACCTTTGAATAAGTCTTTCACCTTGGATTTATCCTTAAACTTTGCAAAAACATTAATTTTGGGAGGTCTATACAACTATCCGTATAGACCAATGCCATGGATGGGATATCCTAAGAGTGAACTATGAGATCAAAGTGTTTACTAGGCCATCCCAATGAATTTGGATGCAAATTCTCAAAGATCTTCTCCATTGGGTCACTATTGGGGTTTTAGGGAGGTTTAAGGGGTTTGGGTTCTTATAAATGTTTCATAAAGGTTAGGACCCTAACCTATGAACCGATTACACTATATTATTTTATACAAGGCTCCTCAATTCTCAAAAATTTATTAGACCCCCATCCAAATATACTGTATAGTTATGAGCTCATCAAGTTGCTCCTCAAGTGAGAGTTATACATTCTATGCACCCACAAGGCAATTTTGAGCCATAGTGACCAATTTTGACCCTTCCTCTATAAAACACTATTGATTACACAACTAAAACACCTTTAAAAACATATCCATGATGGTATAAGGTTTTATCCAACTCCATTTTGTCCTTTGTTTCAAACTTCAAGTAGCATTGCCTTAAGAGAGGTGTTAGACCAACAGGCTTAAAGGTAGAATTTTTGAGGTTTGTCTCCAAAATGGAGCTATGAAGCACTTAGCCACCCTTGTTGATATGCAATACATCACTTATGATAGGTAGACATCTATGTTGTCTTGATTAAGACACTTGCCTCTTCTTTGTGTACACACAGTCCTCTATTTATGCACTTGGACATGTCTACAAGTGACTATTAGACATAGAGACATCTGTAGATGGTCACTAAGTGATTTTTTAAGGCCTATGGATCCCTATCTCTCATAAAAAACATATAATATGTGTAAACCCCTTCCATTCTCTTGTATACAGGTTTGGAGTGGTTATTTTAGGCCTGATTCGTATAATATATACCTTGCATGTGCCAACCAACATACTATTTGGGTGATCATGTGACTTGGGAATATCATCAAGACTATTTATAGGTTCAACCTCTTCATTTGGAAGCATTTGAGGGTGTAATTTACTCATTAGGTCCTACTCAGGGTTTAGAGAGGGTTTTGGTGCCCTGCCATCTTAATGATGGTTTATAGAGTATAAGCATCCAATCCAAAAACTTTTGCCATGGATATTTATCCCATATCCTTTTCAAATTTACTAAGTATCCCCTAGTCCCATGCAAATTTTATTGTGAGATATGAGTGAAAGTTGGTGGCCTTCAAGCTCCTTTCCAGGCATTTTGTGCAGGTTACAGTGTTAAGGTTTAGTCATAGAGTTGGGCTCATGAATCCCACTATCTACTCTATGGATATTGAGTTCATAAGGGTTACCAAAAAAAATAATATCACTAGGCCTAAGTCATTATGCCATGTGAGATATGATTTCTTGAGTTGGCAGCTTGACATGGCATCTTAGGACAGTAGAGCTCGAGAGGGGTGTTAAGATCAACTTTGACTATTTATTTGTATTCATATTTTCCAAACACCTCCTTCATAACATATATCATCACCCTACATCTTCTCATGGCCTTAAGTCTATTTAGGGTTTTAAATATAACACTAAGGTGGAGGCTGGGGTTTTGAGATCTAAGGGTATTTTTAGGCCTTGTAGATCTATCTGAGTCTTAAGGCCTTGAATTACCTGTAGGTAGGCATTGATGGCCTTAACTTCACCATAGTATCCTTTTCAATCCAATATCCACCTATGCACTTATCTTAAGCTAACCTAAGCACCATCCCAATCTCTCTCTCTCTCTCTCTCTCTCTCTCTCTCTCTTAGATATGCCTTGATTGCCATTGATGAACCTGAGTGTTTGGAGTCAACTATGTTGGATGCTTAGGTATTCTCTTTTTTTCCTATACACTATTGATGGAGTTTAGAGCTCAGGTAACATGTTCTTATATATGACCATAGCCTTTGGGATTTGGCCTCCTCAATTATGCTATTAAGGCCCACCTATATAATCATTCATTGAACCCTGTGTGTTCTAGGTATCCAACTCAGACCAGGAAGCTCTCTTGCTTAATCACACCATCATGTCAGATCTTTAAGGGTATAGATGTCATCATCATCTTGGAGTTCCCCTTTACATGTCTATTGACATTACCATTCACATCAGTTTGGCACCCCTACTACTTAGGTAAACCTAGCTTACTTTATGTGCCTGATTTCACTTGTTTGTGAACCCATTCAAGTTTCCTTGCCCTTGGAAACATGATATCTATGTTTTGTTTGCAGATCTCTCAATCATGGGCCTATAAAACCTCATGATTAATTGATGTTAGACTCCCTATAGTCCTACAAGTATACGGTTTAGATGTGTTGAATGTCAAGGGGCTTTAACATACCCCTGAGCAAAAGGAATGCTTCCATAATTATTTGAGACCTCAGTGGCCTTCCTTGTGTCTAAGTCATAATCCTTTAGGATATCCATATTCACCATCTATGACCCTTCTTTACATTTTTAGACTCAACTACATATGATGCTTTAAAAACCTTTTGAAGGATGGTTTTAAGATGGCCTCTTGTAGGTGGCCATTATGCTTCCTCAATAGAACTTAAACCTGGATAAACCCCCTTTCTCATAGTATCAATGGATCTTGATAGCCTTATAGAGCATTTGGTCTAGTTTCCATGTTTTAGGCTTGGGCATAAAGGCTTGAACTTGTAGGTGATGGTCATAGGACCCTATGGAGCTTTAACTTGGAACTCAAAGCCTATTATGAGATGAATACACTTGATGAAACCATCAGATAGTTGAGGTTTATTGGGAGATGCCAATATGGACTATTGATTTATACTCAAGATGACCTATGAAGAACCTATGTACCCTCGTTCACACACTCAATAGGGAAAGACATTTGGAGTTCATCAATTAGACATATGGAGTGAGAAATTGAAATTTAGGTTTTTGTGAAAACCTTAACTCATGCTAATGAACCTTAAACTCTTATAAATAGGTTTATGAAGGTGTTAGAGGGGTAGTTCATGGTTTATTGCTTGTGAGGGATATAATGAGGTCTAATCATCCTAAAAAAATGACTTTTCAACATGAATACAACACTCCTTCCCACTCCATAGTGTTATAATGAACTCTAATAGCCATTACAATGGAACACTCTATTCTCACTTGAAAATATGTTTAACTACACCATCATACTTATTTGAAGGCATAGTTGTAGGGGGGGTTGAAGGATCATCTAATCACTCCACTTGTGCTAAGGAGGAATTAAGATTTGAATAACTTCAAGAAACCATCATCTAACCTCAAACCATTATTCATTCCTAGATATGTGTATTGGATGCTCTTCCTCATCAAGGGAATAATGTCTTTAGTCTAGAACTTGAGATGACTTAGATGTTTCTTGCTCCCTTAGGATCACACATGTGAACCAGGAGTGGAGGATGTAATGGTAGGACCTTGAAAGGTTGGAGAAGACATGAACAATCATTAGTTTCATCAAATAGGCCCAAAATATACTATAACTGATCCAATGTTTACCCTATGTTGATGTAGAAAGATAGTTTGACTACCTTAAGTTATTAACCTTTATTCATAAAGCATATACCATTATTCTACAAACCAATGCCAAGGATCATAAGGCCATTAGACCCCCTTACTCTGGCCAAGATCTTAGGTTGCCATTTTCTCTCTCTTGTTCCCACTAAATAAGAACTTGACGTGTTATCCATGGTTTCCAAGGAGGAAGAAGGGAAAGAGGAGTCGATTTTTGGTCTTTCTTGGCTTGAAAGTTTTGGATTTTCTCACTTGATGTTTGCACTGACTCCCCTTTGTATGTTCCCGACTCTTTCTGACCATGTCCATACTATATAGATCCATACTTGCTTGAAAACTCTTGTAAAACACTAGTTTCCTACATTTTCTCATGTTTTTAGACCTTAAAAAGTTATTGGCAGGCAGGAGGAGGGAAAAGAGAGGTCAAAATGAATTTCAAACTATGAAGTATGGATGGGGAATTTGGAGAGCGATTGTTTCTCACATGTGGGCCCCTTTACTAGACAATAAAAGCATTTTGAATTATGAGAAGACACCCTTTACATATAAATCCATTTGATCATGGCAATATGGTGATCATGGGGACCTTGAAGGCATGATTAATGATCTTAGTGGTGTTTTGGGGTCAAACTAGCATCATTCTATAGGCAAACACCCTTTTTAAAGGCAACACATATGATTTCAAGTGAAAGTGCATATAAGGGCTACCTTAATATCTATAAAGAGGCCTTAAAACATGATAAAGACCTTAAAAAAGTTACCATATACTTATTTTAACACCCATAACCCCTTTGATATTACCATATATTGTAGGCTCTCAACATATTTATATGGATTCATGATGGGTCATAAGTTGCAACATTGGGTTATCTTCATTATGAGCAAATTTGGACCGTTAAGACGACCTTAAGGCCTATTATAGATCATTATACATGAATAATCACAAGCGGATCATTTGACACAAGCTCAAACATGGTGAGTATATGACCACCATGGTGTTCCTTGACATGACAAAACACTTGAACTCGCTACCTTGACATGATAACCAATGATCTTCCTTTAGAACTGCCTTGACACTTCAAGAAGCATGAGAGGGTTACCAAGGTGAGTTTAGTTTCATATAACATAGGTTGAATCCTTTCTAGGCCTACGGGAAGAAATAAGTCAACATTAGTAGTGACTTTGAAGGCTTGACCTCCTGCTGGTCAAAAGGATCCAAAATCTCTTGCATATCGCTCATGCCTAGATCAAGACTCTTTGACTAAACTACCACCTCATGAATAGTACCTTGCAGACCTTACAAACTTAATCAAGATATAAAATACACATAAAAAGACACAAAGGGAACAACAAGGACACATAATAGAAAGCAACAAGAACACAACCAAATAAGCAACTAACAAAGCATGTGCTATAGCACTTGGAAGAAGGAAACCTAAATACTATGTACAAGATGGTTTTTTATAATTCCTAGTAACAATAATTTATGAACACCCCATTGATAGGGATGGGGAGTTCCTCACCACTCAACTTGGACAATTAGAAATCATTATTCTCTTTGTAGCTAGTAATAACATATGGTTTACTCTAAATACTACCAAGCTTTGAATGCTTACATGGCTTGGTACGGTCTTCATCCCACTTGAGTATAATTTCACTTTGTTAGAAGGTATTTAAAGAAGCTCTCTTTTCAAATGATATTTTGAACTGATCTTTATTGGACCACATAACATGCATATCATCATCCCTTATCTCTTCCATCTTCCTCAATCCATTCATTCTTACCTCCATAACATCATTCTTCATGAGTTCAAGTTGGCGTGTAAGTTCTAAGGCTATTAGCTCAAGTGATATGAGAAGCCTTGCCTCTTTCCATAGAAAACAAGATATGGTGAATGGAAAATAGACCTCTTGGGAGTAATCCTATCTTCTCATAAGGTTATCCTTAGCTTGGTATGCCATTCCCTTTCGTTGTCCTCCATTTTTCTTCTTATGATCCTAATTATATTCTTATTGGTGAACTTTTCAAGTCCATTTCCATATAGATAGTAATTAGATGAGTAACTAAGGTAGATACCATGGATAAGATCCCACTCACTCAACCTTACACTACTGAAGGCTAGTGCATTATTTGATATCATGGTGGAGGGGAACCTAAATTAGGTCACTAGACTATCATATAATTCCAAAACTAAGTTCTCATTTGCTTCCTTAAGTGAAACTACCTCCACTCACCTAGTAAAGTAATTAGTAGAAATCAAAACCCATTTATGTCCTACGCTAGATGGGGGATGAATCATACTTACAAAGTCTAGGCCCCATTGCATGAAGGGCTACTCCACTTGAATAGGCTTGAGAGTCAAGGAAGCTAGTCTTTGCTTACCTGTGAACATAACACATTTTTGGCACCTCCTAACCCAAGAATGAGAGTACTTAAATAAATTGAGCCAAAAATATCCTTCTTCTATGATCCTTATTTATTTGGTCTTGGTTGTAAAGTGTCCTCCTGTAGGTCCATCATGAAACTGGTCTAGGAGCTTGCCAATTTGACTAGTTTTTACACACATCAAGAGCATGCCATCAAGGTCCATTTTAAAGATTAAACCATAAATCAAAACATAATGAATGGATTTAAATCTGAAGCACCTCCTTCTTGTCCTATTTAGGCCTATAGGACATTCTCTCATTTGGAGGAATCTCACCATGTCTTGAGTCTAGCTAGAAGGAGATATAGGTGTAACTGCTTGTTGATCATTTGACATTAATAAAAACACTTTATTATCCTCTTTCACATATTTTTCAAGGTGTTCACATAGTCCATTAACCCTAATAAACTTGGTAGCCTTCACCTCTATGTCATATTCCATGTATTTGGTTACCCAACCAGCTCTCTTTTTGCTCAAGTCTCTGTTAATGATGAAGTCTTTGATGCTAGGGTGAACCACTGTGACAAAGATTTTGTTTTTATACACCATTTGTCTAAACTTATTGATATATCTCATAACTAAAAGTATATTCTTTTCAACAAAAGTATACCTCTCTTCATACCCCTCCAACATTTGGCTAAATAAGGCTATGGGCTACTCAAGGCCCTCACTATTTTGTTGCATAAGCATGGCATAAATAGTAACATTGGTAGAGATTGCATATAAGAAGAATTCCTTTGAAAAATAAGGGTTGAGGAGGGTGGGAACTTGGGCAATGGACTGCTCGATGGCTTCAAAGCCTATTTTCCCTTCCTTAGTCCATGAAAACTCTTTGTGTTTCTTGAGCATGTGGGTTAGAGTCCTTACCTATTATTCAAATACGGGTATGAACCTTATGATAAATTTTATTTTTCTCAAGAAAATATGAAGTAATTTATTATTTTTGGGTAGTGACAAGGTAAGGATTTCATTTATCCTCTTAGGTTCTATAGAGAGGCCTTCTTTTTACACAACATCCCTTAGAAGTCTACCCTAATGGACTAAAAAGATACACTTTTTGGGATTCAAAGAGACCCTATACTTCTTACATCTATGAAACACCAACCTAAAGTGTGTCAAATTATCTTTGGGATCCTTGGATAATACTATGATGTCATCAAGGTAGATGAACACCATTTCATTGATAAGTCCTTGGAAGGCTACATCTATTGCCTTTTGGAAGGTGGATCCTGCATTGGATAGTCCCAAGGGCATATTATTGTAAGCATAAGTGCCCCACTTAGTTGTGAAGGTATTATTGTGTTGGTCCTCCTTCACTAACACCTGATTGTAGCTTGAGTATCCATAAAACAAGGAGAACCTTTGTGAAACTATAACCTTTTAAAGAATCTGATCCATGGTTGGCAAGGGGTAGTGATCTCTCAATAACACCTTGTTGATATCATTGAAGTCTACACATAACCTTGTCTCCCCATTTTTATTCCTCATAGGCACAAGATTAGTCACCCATAAAGAGTTTTTGATGGGGAAGATGATGTTGGATTCAATGAGCTTGGTCAACTCCTTCTACATAAGGATCTCAATCTTAGGGTTGACTGGTCTTTGTTTTTATCTCACAGGCTTAACACTTGCCTCCAAATCTATGGTATGCTGAGCCAAAGTACTATCAAAACCCTTAAAGTCATGATACTCCCAAGCAAATATGTTTACAAAATCTTGGCATAACTCTATGAAGACTGCCTTCTCCTCCTTGGTATTCGCTTTTCCTAATTCAAGCAGTCTATCTTTGAAGATAATAACCTTATCATAATGCTCCTCTTTAGTGGATATACTAACCTTATATTTATTTAGCTGATCATATTCATTGAATATATTTTCCAAGGTTACTAATCCCTTAGGTAACTTATTTTTCCTCAATTGGACAATCTGGTCCCCATACTACTATTGCAATATGCCTTGGTTCCTTGAGTAGAATTTTGCCTCTTATTGCAAGAGGCATGCTATCTACTAATCATTTTCAAACACCTTCCAACTGAAATCATTATTAGGGACTAAAGGTATGCATACTATCTTGATTTGAGACTTTTTTGATGTCTTTGACCCCACTTGGAATAGAATATTGTGCTCTTATGGCTACTAATCAGTCTGCATGTTGATTGGCCTCTCTAAGAATGGAGTGAATGTCAAAGGCCTCAAAGTATTCAAAGAGGTCCCATGACTAGTTCTTTTATACCTTCAAGAGTGGATTACTAAGTGCATTTTGAACTCTCACCTGATGCAATACTAACTCACTATCTCCCATGGATTGTAGGAGCTTGATGTCTCTATTTCTTGGCCATTGTAGTCCATGGAAGAGGGCCTTATACTTTACTATGTTACAAGTGAAATTGAATTGAAACCTTAGGGAAAAAAGTACCTTTATTTGGAATGATATATAAGTATGACACCTACCCCACTTCCATTCTTGGATCTAGACCCATCAAAGAACAAATTCCATACTCTTTCATGATCTTGGCTTGGACTAGTGAGAGCTAGTATGACAACCCCTTCTTCATGCATATAATATGCACCCAAACCTACCTGTTCAATTCTCTTGTATTGATCATATCCATGGTTGTTTTTTTCCCATTCATCAAGGATAAAATATGATATACCTTCAAGTGGTTCAATGGGTTCTTGGTCATTGGGGTGTTCATCCTCATCTATGATAGTGCAATTGACATTAGACAACTTAGGCATGTAGGGATATAAATGAAACCTAGAAATAGGTTTAGAAATTATGGTGACCTTTATTCCATACATGGTACTAAAAAATATATATGACCAATTAGAAGAGAGATAGACCCATATTTTGGTAGTGAAATCCCTAGACAAGTATAATGCAAAGTAGGGAGGGAGGTCAAATACTACCACATATTGAGATATAGTGAAATTAAGACAAAAAACCAATATAATTTTAGATACTTAAGGACACCAATAGTCATATTAGGAGACCCATATAGTTGTAAGACTCCTTTAGCATTTGGTTCATACTTTAGCCCCAAATTATTTGATATAGACTTAAGCATGATAGAAGTACTAGACCCACTATGTATTATATAATTGTGTGATAGGGAATCACCTATAATGATAGAGAGATATAAATAAGGGGGTTTTATTACATTGAGTGATTGAGACTCATGAGGTTGATTGGTATCAGTTAGCATTATACCCAGCTTTTTTGCTTGCTTGTCTAAGACATTAAGTTTAGACAACTCTTATTAGAGTATATATTTTTGTCGTGAAATGAGCAAGGTCTCACACATGGGATTTGTGACATGGGCCTTATTCATCTGATGCATAATGCTAATGTGATAGATGTTAGCCTTAAAGTACAACTTAGGAAAAAGAATACCACTTGGAGTTTGAGTGAATTGAGGTATGAATGGACCTCTATGATTCTACCCTCTCAAATATTGAACTTGCTGAGTTGGTGGAATATCAAGAGTTTCACCTTGAACAATAGTATCTTGAGGTGGTTGAGATTGTGGAAGGGATGATCTTCTAACTTCTATGTCATCACCAACTACCCTTACTTTATCCCTTGTATGGGCTACAACTAGACTATCTACTTTAGCTGCTCCTCCAATCTGATTGGATACAACTTACTCAAAATAATGTTACCCTTATTGGAATTTAAAAAAAGTGATATTAGATGGTGCCTTACTTCCATTTGTTCCTTGTTGATTTGGAATCTCAGCTTGAATCATTATGGGAGTGTCTCTATGTTACATATAAGGACCTTCCTTATGTTGTGTAGGAGGTTGACTATCATGTATTGAATGAGATTGATTCTGTTACATGAAATAATCTTGGAAAACATATCCACTTGAATTGATTGAAATTACATGTGATTACCACCATTGAGTAGGCCATTGACCTTCTTGAGCATAGTTGTTTGAGTTAGAACTAGTGCTCTAAAAGTGTTAAAATTGTAGATACAACATAACCGTATTGGGGTTGTAGCTCTTATAGGGCCTTATTTAAGTGATCTACCCTAGACCTTGTGGATTAGGATAATATGAAGGTCTATTGTAATTATAAGGATGATAGGGGGCTTGATAGGGTTCTTGATAAGGTCTATGAGGTGGAATATATTTCCCTTCCAAGGCTACTATCTTATTGTTTTGTGCCTTGAATAACCCTTCATTATTATCTTATACATCTACTTGATTGACATCTACTTGATCATGGTTGATTGGTATTGGTAAGGTAGAAATGGTAGGCATGATGGTTCTTAGCATAAGCTTGACTTCTTGGATTAGATAATTTTTTGTATTTATGACCACCTCATAAGCATCTCGAAAAATGTTCCCCCCCATGGACTATATCATGACTGCCACATCAAAATTAATGGATCTTAAGTAGTACAAAATGGCATAATTAGGGGTGGGATTAACAACCATGGGGATCATATCCCAGGTTTTTTGAAACCTATAATTGAAATATACCATAAACTCTTGGGGAGCTCTTTGGATTGTGGTGAGTTGCTCCACTAAAGACAAGTGGTCACTCTTATCCTCAAAAAGTTTGCACAAATGTTCCCTAAATTCATCTCAGGTATTGATGGAAGTAGGTGTTAAGACCTTATATGATACAAAAATATAAAGTCTTGGTTGAATAATATTTTAAGAACACAAAAAAAATAATGTTATCTCTGAAAAGAGATGGTTTATGACTCAAAATTGTAGATACAACATATGCCTATCTCTGGGAAGAGATGCATTTTTTCTTTTTTGGGATGCATATCTATTTATACATATTTTTGAATGAAAGATGAGGATGTGGAAGGTCACCAATCTCGAGGAAGATGAAATGGTTTGACTTCCATGAATTACAATAATACATAATTTGAGAAATCACTATTTTTATAAACTTACTATTTTTAGACTGCACTACTAAAATTAAAATTTGGGGCAGTTCCATTTAGTTTTTGAGGGTCAAAACCCATCAATAAAATCTCATGACATCTCATGACATTACCTTCATTATTAGCTTTCCAATAGTTCAAACGGGGAGTCAAACGGAGCTATGGTGCAAAAATTATGGCTCCCAGAAGTTCTACCACCAATTAGGGTAGGACCGTCACCCGAATTGTCACCTAAAGTGTTGCCTGGATCATTGCCTAAAGTGTTATATAGATCATTATACCATTTAAGTGATTTAAACTTTAAGGAAGTGGCCAACAACCTCATTGCCACATTCTCTTGGGTCACATTGTGAACTGAGCAAAGGTTAGCTATGTATGAAATATGTTCCATAGCAATGGTTGAGTTTTATCCTATGAAATAGGGAAGACTTTTGAGTGAAGAAATAGGTATATCATAAAATTATTTCAAATTTAAGGGGCTTCCACCATTGAAGGGTACAAAAGATTGATGTCAAGGCTTAGACATTAGAGGTGTAGGGTGTGCAAAAGTGTTTTATCGAGTAGAATTAGAAGAATTAGGGGGTGTATGATTAGGATTAGATCTAGGGTATCTCTTTCTCCTAGAAAATTCCAAAGATAAATTAAAAAAATCAGCTTCCTTACCTTTTAATGAAGACCTTGTGACCACTTTTGGCATGAAACTTGACTACAGATCTACCACTCAAGTACTTAAATCTCTTTGATATCATCCAAGTCTAAAAGTGCATGTTATAACTCATTTTAATTCTGGTCCCACTAGGAATGCCATAATTATTAAACACTCTAAACTTCACCCTTAACAGAGCATGGTTCAGTTCTCTCCAAGTTTGGGGTAACATGGGATTAGTATAAAGGCTATGGGTGACCTATAGGAGGACTAAACCTCTAGTTTATGGGGTTAGCTCCCCTGGTGAATTAATTTGAGCTCACTTCCTAAGGTATAATAATTTATTGGGTTGAAAATAGATATAGAAATACATGAAATAAACCTAACCCAATGAGGAAATGCACTGATATTGACCTATAAGCTCTAACTGATATTTAATCAACACTTTATGAACCAAGTAAGAACTATTGATTGAAATAAGTTTTCCAATGAGATCCTAAACATAATTATTACATGTGAAGTCCATGATGGATGTATATAACTTGAAGGTAATGGATAAGAGGCCTGTTCAAGACACTATCAACGATATTTCTCTTTAAACACAACTACCAACACTTTGGCACATCACATGCCCTGCATAGGTTAACATTATAGAAACTAGGTGAGGGAAAGACCTAAAAAGGCTAATTAACTTCACACTTATATAAATAAACAAACATATGACACAATATTCTATTAAACGATTCTGAAAACAATCCTTCTTTATTGATTCACAAGGCTTAAAAGATACAATTTGGGTAGAGTTTCATCATACCCAACCAAGGGATGAATACAATGGCCTAAGGGCCTAAATTTATAGAATAAAAAATAAGAGGGAGAAGAGAATATGGCATGGAATGGGAATGAATAGGTCATAATGGTCACCATTCATTCAACCAATAGTTACAAGTAGCCTTCCATGCTCTCTCATGCACTGCCTTGGTGATGAGTGGCCTTTAATGAGGTTTGTTGGGTATTGATGTTTGATTTTGGTTAAGGTTAACCCCATGAAGAACATGTGTATGCCAATATTTGTTAATTAACTCTCCCCATTATAGTTACAAAGCATTGAAGTGGTTCAATTAGGCCCCCTCTATGAAGCATTTAGTAGCCACCTCCTTCTTGCATGTCAAAATGACTTGGAAAAATGCCCCAACCTTCATGGTGGATAGGAAATGAATCTGATCACCTCATGAGGTAGTTACAAAAGTTTCATAACCATGAATTTACTCCATATTATCCCTTTACACCATGAACAACTTCATTTATTGATTAATTAGGCATATTAGATAATTAGCCTAGTCTTTTGACTGCTCATTGCTTAGATGAATATGAGGATTGAGTGAAACCTTCAATATGACTGATTAAGACTATTTAAAGTCTAAACCAAAATACTATACCATGACCCATGCCTCCCAATAATCTCACACTTGTAAGTATACCTTACTTAAGTGAATAGGTCACCTCCCTTTAGCACATCTAGACTACCTATTTAGAACAAACCTTTATGAGTATTTATAGGTATAATTGTGAGTGCTTCATGATTTGATAATTTTAAATATACATCAATGTACCTTATTAAATTATTTTAAACCTTTGACTAAGTCATGGATCTTAGATTTATCTTTAAACTTTGCCAAAATAGTGTTTCAAGGAGGTCCGTAGAAATATCCATAAAGACCAATTCCATGGATGGGATATCTTGAGAGTACACTATGAGATCCAAGTGTTTACCAAGCCATCTCAATGAATTTGGATTCAAATTTTCAAATATCTTCTCTATCGGGCCACTATTAGGGTTATATGAAGGTTTAATGGGTTTGGGTTCTTAACAATGGTTCATAAAGGTTAGGACCCTAACCTATAAACCATTTCCACTATTTTATTTTAGACAAGGCCCCTCAAATATCCCAAAGTGATTAAACCCCCATGAAACTATAACGTATAATTATGAGCTCATCAAGTTGCTCTTTGAGTGATAATTATGTATTCTATCCACCCACAAGGTAATTTTTAGCCATAGTGACAAATTTTGAACCTTATTCTACAAAACACTATTGCTTACACATAAAAATCCTTGAAAAACATCTCCATGATGGTTTGAAGTGTTATCCAACTCCCTTTTGTACTCTATTTCAGACTTTAAGTATCATTGCCTTGAAAGAAGTGTTAGACCAATAGGCCTAAAGGTAGATTTTCTAAGTTTTATCTCCAAAATGGAGCTATGAATAACTTATCCACCCTTTTTGATATGGAATCCATCCTTTAGAAGCCGTATATCATCTTTTCTGGCTTGATTAATCCACTTACCTCTTTTTTGTGTTCACATAATCTTCTAGTTATGTACTTGGACATGTCTACAAGTGAATATTGGCCATATAGGCCTCTATAGGTGGTCACTAAGCAATTGTTTGAGACCTTTGGATCCCTCTCCCTCTTCATAAACATATAGGATGTGTATACCCCTTCCATGCTCTTGTAAATAGGCTTGAAGTAGCTCTTTTAGGCCTGATTCATAAACATATACCCTACACGTGCCAACCAACATACTATCTGGGTGCTCATGTGACCTGGGAAGATCATCAAGACTATTTCAAGGTACAACCTCTTCATTTAGAAGTGTTTGAGGGTGTAATTTCCTCATCAGGTCCTAATAAGGGTTTAGAGAGGGTTTTGGTATCCTACCATCTTAACGATGGATCATGGAGTACAAGTATCCAATCTAAAACCTTTTGCCATGGATCTTTATCCCATAGACCCTTTCAAATTTATTGAACATCTCTTAGACCCATGTATACTATACAGTGAGATATGAGTGAAAGTTGGTGGCCTTTAAGCTCTTTTCCAAGCATTTGTGTAGGTTATAATGTTAAGGTTTGTTCATAGAGTTGGGCTCCTACATCCCACTCTTTACTCCATGGATATTGACTATATATGGGTTCACATCTCCCCCTAAGAGAAATAGGCTTGAGTCATCATGCCATATGAGATACGAGTGCTTAAGTTGACAGCTTGACATGGTAACTTCAAATAGTAGAGCTCGAGAGGAGTATTAAGATTAAATTTGACTATTTACTTGCATCCCTCTATTCCAAGCACCTATTTTAGGACCTATATCATTAGCCTACATCTTCTCATGGACTTAAGTCTACTTGGGGTTTTAAATCTACCACCAAGGTGGAGGTTGGGGTTTTGAGATCTAAGGGTGTCTTTAGGGCTTGTAGACCTATCTGAGTCTCAGGGCCTTGAATTAACTGTAGGTAGGCATTGATAGACTTAAATTAACTAGACTATCCTTTTCAATCCAATCTCTACCTTATGCACTTGTCTTCAACTGCCCTAAGAACCATCCCAATATTTCTCTTTTAATCTTAATTGATTGCCATTGACTAGCCTGAGTGTTTGGAGTTAGCTATGTTAGAGGCTTAGGTAGTCTCTTATTTCCCTCTACACTATTGATGGAGTTGGGAGATCAAGTAACATGTTCTTAGAGCTGACCATAGTCTTTGGGATTTGGCCTCCTCAATTTTGATATTAAGGCCCACCCATACAATCATTCATTGAATCCTATTTGTTTTGGGTATCCAACTCAGACTAGGCAACTCTCTTTCTTAATCACACCATCATGTGAGATATTAAGGGGTATACATGTCATCATGATCCTGGAGTTCACATTTACATGTCTATTTACATTTTCATTAACACTGGTTTGACACCTCTAATGATTAGGTAAACTTGGCTTATTATATGTAGCTAATTTATCTCATTTGTGCACCCCTTTAGGTTTCCTTATCATTGGCAACACGATATCTATGTTTTGATTTTATTTGTAGATCTCTCCTTCATGTGCCCATAACACCTCATGATCAATTGATGGAAGACTGCTTGTAGTCATGTATGTAGATGGTTTAGATGTGTTGACTATCAAGTGGGATTCAATAGACCCTTGAACAAAAGGAATGCTTTCATACATTTTTGGGACATCAGTTGTCGTACTTGTGTCCAAGTCATACTCCTTTAGGATATCCATCTTAACAATTGATGACCCTTCTTTGTATTTTGAGACTTATCTGAATATGATGGTTTTGAAACCTTTTGAAGGTTGGTTCTGAGCTAGCCTCCTATAGGTGGCCATTATGCTTCCTTAATAAGACTTACACCTAGCTATCAATTATATCATGAGGCCAATTATGGAGTTTAAGCACATCTATATGGAGAAGGGATATTAAAAGCCATAAACATTCAAAAATCCAAAATATTTAACAAAAGACAATGATCTAAAAGGCAAACATTCAAAATTTTCAAAAGTTAAATCACACTAAAACACATGATTCTAAGCACATCTCTTTTTTCTAATTGAAGCTCAAACTCCATAGTTGGCATCACGATAGATTCGAGGTCCATTGGGGTACGAGAGGTTAATATATTGGAAAAGGAGAATAAATATACAGGAGGCATGGTTAATTTTATTATTCACTAACCCCCATGTTGTGCCACAAGCTTTGGTGATCACTAGATTAGACTTTTACTTATTATTAGTATAGTGAATATGAAAACATAGGACGTAGTTAGGGTTATTGCATAGTTTTGTTTGAATGGAGGATTTGGAACCCTCCCTAGTGATATTAATATGGTAAGAGATCCCCTGACTAGGTCTAGCAGATCCATATTGGTCATGACCTTGATTATCTAATGTATCCCCAATTAGAAGTATAAGTAGGGTCTATATTCTCCAAGCTAGGATTGATTTGTAGATCTTCTATATTTCTCATTGCATACAGGGCCTACCTCCTCATTTAAAAATCTCATAGTGATAAGGGTGTTGGGTGCTTTGCCAATATATAACCTTAATCACATGTTTATACTCTAATAGAAAACCAAGTCAGCTTCCCCCTTGGTGATGAAATCCAAGTAAGTAGGCCTTGGGAAGACAAATATTAAATGCATTTTTAATATTGTATGATTTGATAGTGTGTGAAAAAGAGAAAAATAATGTAAGTAAATGGTAATTTGAAAAACTACCTAATTAGACTATGTGAGCTACTCTAAGCATGCAAACAATTGAAAATAAAAGTGTGAATTAATTTCTAGCAAATAGTTGTTAATTACAAAATGAAGCATGGTATAGAGTTAGTTTAGACAACACAATATGAAAATAGTCCAAAAAAAAGTCAATTGGGTCACTACTATTTTGTGGAAGCAAGAACCTTTAAGAATAGATTTGAATAAGTTGACTTAATATTTTAGATAGAAGATAGGCTACTAAACTAAGTCGACTAGGTCAACTTAGTTTTTTGTAGGGTTGAAGTTTTAAAGACTGCTAACTTATACAAAACAAAACTTAAATAAAGTAATAAAATGATAGAGAGAAAGAGATGAACCTTGGTGGGTTGGAAGATGATTAGAATTATAAATTTTATGTTAAAGTGTTGTGAATGCTACTTTTAAATTCTGCAAACTAAGCCAACTAGTTCGACCTAATTTTACAAAAATCTATGTGCTAAAGAAGTATAAGATGACTAAGTTAACCTATTCAACCTAGTTTGTTAATCTAGATGCTGAATGAAAGACCAAGTTGACCTATTTGACCTAGTTTATTGATATGGATGTTGACTGAAAGACTAAGTCGACCTATTCAACCTAGTTTTGTTGATCTAAATGCTAGTAGAGTGAATAAGATGACAAATTTGACTTGTTCGACCTTGTATTCTTATCTAGGACTAAACATGATTATTGTGTAGAACTTTTTGATCTAGTAACCTATATCTAATGAAGATATGCACACACAAAATAGAGTCATTTTGATGTGACTGTGTGTTAAACTTGTGCACATAAAGTTAGAACTATACCAACTAATTTGATATAGTATCACAAAAAAATAAAAATTAAAATGATATAAATGAAAGATTGAAATAAAATATACAAGGGTTAGATTCACATTGGGTTCACCAAAATGTATGTAATGAGAAATACAATAGATCTAAAAATCAATCCTAGCTTAGAGAAGATAAATCCTACTTACACTTCTGATTGGGGATATATTACATAATCAAGGTCAACCAATATGGATCCACTAGACCTAGCCAAGGGATATCTTACCACAAATAATATCACTAGGGAGGGTTCCAAAGCGTTCAATGAAACAAAACTATGCAGTAAACCTAACTAGGTCCTATGTTTTGATATTCACTAAACTAATAACAAGTAAAAATCTAATTTAGTGCTCACCAAATCTTGTGGCAGAAAATGGGGTAATAAACAATAAAAGTAAACATGCATAGAAGACATATACTCATGTCAATGTATATAGAATCCTGATGCATGGAAGACAAGTGAAAATGTATATCTATCTACTCTTACAAAGGAGGAATAAAGTTAAGAATACTTACCTTCAAAGATGAACCCTCTGAGCCTCAATCTCTCCCTTGGCCAAGGTGCTTCACAAGAGGTTGTTGTGGTATGTAAGGATGATAAGGATAAATTAGATCTAGGCTACACAACCTATCAATGCATCCAAAAGATTTATCCATAAGACAAGATACGCATCTACAAAGAAATTATGGAACCCTAAGATTTTTCTTCAAGTAAAATGGTGGATAAGTAGATGCATAATATATCTTACTTCTTCTCTTCTCTTAAAAATGGTTAAATGAATGTGTTTATATAGGTGAATCTAACCCTAAATCCTTCTGAAAGTTTAGGCTGACAATGTTGACCTAGTTGATCTAGTATCATAATTGAAAAAAATAAACTATGTTAGCTAGGGATCGACCTAGACCCTAATAAGTTTTGTCAATAAGGATACAAGGTCGATGTGGTTGACTATGTAATGTAAACTACCAAAAAGGGGTTTAGGTTAGGGAAAGGTCTAATAAAGGTGGGAAAAGACTAGAGGGTGAAAAATAGGAGGTAAAGATTAGGGAATGGTTTTGAAGAGAAAAGTGTGTAGATAAAAAGTATTAAAAAGGGACAAGAATCCTACAAATCACCAATGGTCTTCCCACCCCTTTCCTAGTACACCGCTTAAGGCATGCACTCAGGAGATTGAGACTCGATGGGTTTTGAAAGATAGAAAACATTAATAAATGATAAATTTTGAAAATATTATGTATATACAATGATCATGGGGACATTTAAGGCGTGACTAATGGTCTTATTGGTGTTTTAGAGTCAAACTAGCATCATTCTATTGCTAAACATCCCTTTTGAAGGTAACACATATGATTTCAAGTGAAAGTGAAAATAAGGGATACCTTAATATCTATCAAGAGGCCTTAAAACATGATAAATACCTAAAAAAAAGTTACCATATACTTATTATAACACCTTTAACCCCTCTGATCTTACCATATATTTTAGGCTCTTAACATATTTAGATGGATTCATGATGGGTCATAAGCTACAACATTGGGTTATCTTCTTTGTGAGAAAGTTTGGAACATTAAGACCACCTTAAGGATTGTTATAGATCATTATACATGAATAATCACAAGGGGATCACTTGATACAAGATCAAACAAGGTGAGTATATGGACAATATGGTATTCCTTGACATGACAAAATACTTAAACTTGCTACCTTGACATGATAACGAGTGATCTTCATTTGTAACTGCCTTGACACTTCAAGAAGCATGACAGGGTGGACAAGGTGAGTTTACATTATTATAACATAGGTTGAATCTCTTCTAGGAATAAGGGTATAAATAAGTCAATAATGACCTCCATCTAGATTATGTGCCCAACATAGTTGGTATGTCCGATCTGAGATGTGAATGGCATTGAAAATTAGGATCTACATGTAACATTCCCATTATAGTACTAATTGAGAATGTACACCAATAACCTCAGTTGTCTTCCATCTTAAGTGCCATATATAAACCAAGGTGTAATCATAGGCATCCATAAGTGTGCTTATGTGTTTTAGTAGGAGAGTGTCCTTCAACTCATCTAAGAATTTGTATGCATTTGGGATACCAAAGATTACATCTATGCCTATGACAACCTATGTAAATTCCTTAGGGTACCATGAAAGGGAGTTTCCAATGACATCAAAAACGTGGATGATGGATTTCCAAAAGAGAGATCCACCAACATGCTTCTTAGGATGCTTCTGGATCTAATAAAGAGTGGATAAATGTTGAATATATATTTGAACTAAAATCTTTTGCCAAAGTCCATGTTTTGTGATAAGGTCCCATGTTATTTTAGTAGCCAATGCTTTTAATAAGGTGTTAAGATAATTTAAACCCCATCCTCTAGCATATTTTGGTTTGGATATGGTTGACCATTTGATCAATAGTATACCTTTATGCTCCTTGTTGCCTATCCACAAGTAATAAAGACAATTTTTTTGAATTTTATTAAGCATCATCCATGGGAGATAGGTGAGGGAGATCCAATATATCAAAATGGCCTCTAGAACACTTTTGAACAATATCAATCTTCTTTCAAGGGAGTTCCATGTAATATCCCCTCCAAAACAGGAAATATAGCAACACAAAAAACTCTGAACAAGATATAACTTCTGTTGAATAAATTTAGAATGATCACAATAATATAGTCTCTTAATAACAAATTACAGATTGTATCACTTGTCCTTCTAAACTATTACAATTGTAGTCCTTTCTTATGCATATAAATATGAAATACAGTCTTAAAAACCCTGACATAGCAAAACTGGAAGCGGAAACTGGAAACTGGAAGTGAAAATTGGATTCTGGAAGGTCTCGGCCTGCTGTGTCGAACACACAGTCGCCGGCGTCGGTTGATAAACTGCCGACGTTAGTCACTGCAGGTCGGCTTTCTGCCCACGTCGGTCTTCAGTCGACCGATGTCGGTCACTGGAAACCCTCTATCTGCCGAGGTCGGTTCCTGAGTTGATCTGTACGGACCTGTACGGACTTTGTACGGCCGCCAATTAAGCAAGCTTCCCTGTTTTCAACCCCTGATCTGAAAATATACGTTTTTAGCACAGAAGATCTCTAGCTGTATAATTTATTGAATCAAAACAAGAATAAAGAAATACCTGGAATATCTGTAATAACTTCTGTGTGAAGTTATCTCTCAAACTTGAAATTCTGTGATAACTTCTGGATGAAGCTATCTCTCACTTTGGCAATAGATCAGCTGATATTCCACAGCCTCTTAATTGCACACATTGAAGAGGGAACGTTCTCCAATGCAGATGGAATCCTTGAACCCTAGGCTCAGTCTTCGCAGAAGAAATTCTCAAAATCAATATCAATAATCAGTGGCTAATGAACAATGGCCTCCATGAGAAACCCTTATACCCTCAAAAAGATATGCTTGCCCTAATTAGGGTTTCTTAAATTAGAATTAGGGTTTCTAATTAAAAATAGGCTAAATAATTAATATTTGATTAAATCAATCAAATATTAATATCTCCCTCAATACATGTCGGATCGATGAACCGATCGAAGCTAGTGAATCAGGGAGTGATTCCGCACATAACCATACCATAATAAAGGCGCTCCGCTGCATATCAAATATCCCTAAAAAGTAGGAGCCCTGGCCAAATATGTCTGAAATAACTTGAATGAAAATCAAATGTAGAAATCCTGTGAATCAAAGTCAAGCCAAGCTCCATTATGACCCTCTATCCATCCTATTAGCCTACGAAGGTCGCATAATAGGCTAACCATGAACTCAGAACATGTCAATTAAAAAGGGGACATGACAATCCGCCCCTCCTGAAATTGCTTGCCCTCAAGCAATCACTGAATGACAAATCAATCAATCCACTTGGATCCCAAATATAGTTTTGATCTCCACCACTGTCAATTAACACGACCCCCATGCCATGTCCATCCCAACTCTCATGTAATGGTGTCACATCATCTCTAGTACTAAGATAAGCACTCCAACATCCAATCCATAAATGAAAATCAGCAAGCAAACTCCTTACTTGAATAATATCTGAAACTGGATAGTGAAGACTAGAAATAGTCATATCATCATCACCCTGTGACCCGGCTGTAACAGAAAGTTGAGTCCTCACCACATGTGACAACTCCTGAACTGAAGTCACCTCAAGACCAAGCTCATCCTCATACCTCTCCTGTGTTGGTGCCAATGTGCACTCGTCATCGCTCTCTATCATGTCATGTGGTATAGGTACCTCCATCCGATGAAAAAACATATATTTGAAGCTGCTGCCCCGTGTTGCCTTAAGAATGTGTGTCTTCCCATCAACATCAAAGAGAACCTCCATGTCCTTGAGATGAAGAGTAACTTCTTCAAATGAATGAAGCCACTTCATACCCAATACTAAGTCAATATCCCCCATGTTTACCACATAATAATCAGCCTTGAACTCATAATTGTTCAAGCGCAATGGGAGGTCTCTAATCATACGCTCACACTTAAGAGTGTGACCATCGGCTACCTTAACACTGATGCCCTCAAAGTCTACGGTAGTGAGCCCACGCTTCTCCACAAATCTAGCATCTATGAAATTATGTGTGGCTCCTGTATCAAGAAGGGTGATAACCTTCTGCCCTGCCAAAACTCCACGGAGTCTGAATGACTCATCTGACTGAATACTGGATATGCGTGCCTCCTGAATGTGAAGCTCTAACTCTGCTTCTGCATTAAGCCCTGAAGCCTCTGCCTCTGCCCCCTCAGAACTGTTCTGCTGCTCGGAATCCTCAGAATCTGAATCCTCATAGTATACCCACATCATACGATTCGCCTTGCCCTTAGGCCTCAAAGGACAATCGTGATGGATATCATATGGTCATTTGCAGTAGAAGCAAAGCTTCTTCCTGCGTAAATCATTAAGCGCCTCACGATCCAAAGGTGGTGCTGCCGGATTGGCTTTTGAATCATTTTTAACCCCGAATTTATCTATGTTAAAATCCGGTCTCTCTGTATCCCCGTGGGAGTGCTTATGGTCTCTAGACGAAGAAGCACCTCTGGAGTTAAATTTATTGGATGGGGCTGCCATCTCCATACTCCGTGCCTTCTTCATAGCTACCTGTAAAGAAGGAGGATCAAAGGCTTTGATCCAACCTCTCAATGGCTCTGACAATCCCTCTATGAAGAGAACTACCAATCTACGCTCTGAAATATTGGGCACCATGACTGCCAATCTCTGAAACTCACCAATGAAGGACTCCAAGTTACCTGTTTGTCTCAACTGTGCTAGATCTCGAAAGTAAACCTCAGGATCTTTTCTGTCAAACCGCTCAACCAATCTATCCACAAAGTCCTGGTACTCTGTTACCTGATTATGCTGAAGTGTTACCATACCATGGTACCACCAATCATGTGCTACTCCATCCAAGTGCAAAGTGGGGTATTTGATGGCATCTATCTCTGACATTGGTCTCAATGCCAAAAAGGTGTCAAGCTTATGAACCCAAGCTTGAGCTGTCATCTTACCGCTGCCGTCAAAAGTAGTCAAAGAAAGCTTACCAGTAGCCTTCTGCAGCTCACTGAATTGAACTCTAGGCTTCCTGTCCTGTCTAACCAATCTGTAGTGCTCTCTCCTAAGATTGACAAAACGATCAAAGGTCGTCCTCTCTTGGACATGAAGAGGTAATAAGTCCCACTCATCATTTGCAGCCATGTAAACATCTGCAAATGGGTTATTCCCTGCTTCCTCTGCTGGTGCCTCTGGTTCTTCTTGAACAAAAGTAGGACATGTAGGTCTATCAGCTGTTCTGGAGTGAGTCTACTATGGCCTCTGATTAACCGTAGCACTCCTGTCATCTCTTTGGTCCCCGCTCTGTCCATCAGGTGTGTTCATTCTCTCTATCATAGTCATAAGTGCCTGTAGTGTCTGAGCCATCTGCTGTTGGCTTGTCATCATAGCACGCTGAAATTCTTGGATGCCCTAATTAGCATCATACCTGTGGCCCCTAGGTGGGCTGCCCTCACGTCTGTCACTCATGATGGTCGGTGGCTGATCTAACACTTGAGTACCTTCAAGCAAGGCTCGACTGCGTGTGTTATACTTGTGTGGTCCCAACTCTTGTGGCTGCATAAGATCTATACACCCTCAGGCTGGCAAGATTTAGCTCTGATACCACTATAATATCCCCTCTAAAACAGGAAATATAGCAACACAAAAAACTCTGAACAAGATATAAATTTTGTTGAATAAATTTAGAATGATCACAATAATATAGTCTCTTAATAACAAATTACAGATTGTATCACTTGTCCTTCTAAACTATTACAATTGTAGTCCTTTCTTATGCATATAAATATGAAATACAGTCTTAAAAACCCTGACTTAGCAAAACTGGAAGCGGAAACTGGAAACTGGAAGTGAAAATTGGATTCTGGGAGGTCTCGGCCTGCTGTGTCGAACACACAGTCGCCGGCATCGGTCGATAAACTGCCGACGTCGGTCACTGCAGGTCGGCTTTCTGCCCACGTCGGTCTTCAGTCGACCGATGTCGGTCACTGGAAACCCTCTGTCTGCCGAGGTCGGTTCTTGAGTTGATCTGTACAGACCTGTACGGACTTTGTACGGCCGCCAATTAAGCAAGCTTCCCTGTTTTCAACCCCTGATCTGAAAATATACGTTTCTAGCACAGAAGATCTCTAGCTGTATAATTTATTGAATCAAAACAAGAATAAAGAAATACCTCGAATATCTGTCATAACTTCTGTGTGAAGTTATCTCTCAAACCTGAAATTCTGTGATAACTTCTGGATGAAGCTATCTCTCACTTTGGCAATAGATCAGCTGATATTCCACAGCCTCTTAATTGCACACATTGAAGAGGGAACATTCTCCAATGCAGATGGAATCCTTGAACCCTAGGCTCAGTCTTCGCAGAAGAAATTCTCAAAATTAATATCAATAATCAGTGGCTAATGAACAATGGCCTCCATGAGAAACCCTTATACCTTCAAAAAGATATGCTTGCCCTAATTAGGGTTTCTTAAATTAGAATTAGGGTTTCTAATTAAAAATAGGCTAAATAATTAATATTTGATTAAATCAATCAAATATTAATATCTCCCTCAATACATGTCGGATCGATGAACCGATCGAAGCTAGTGAATCAGGGAGTGATTCCGCACATAACCATACCATAATAAAGGCGCTCCACTGCATATCAAATATCCCTAAAAAGTAGGAGCCTTGGCCAAATATGTCTGAAATAACCTGAATGAAAATCAAATGTAGAAATCCTGTGAATCAAAGTCAAGCCAAGCTCCATTATGACCCTCTATCCATCCTATTAGCCTACGAAGGTCGCATAATAGGCTAACCATGAACTCAGAACATGTCAATTAAAAAGGGGACATGACATTCCATCTGTTGCACCAAATAATGGTGCATAGCTTGAACTTATCATATAACCAAAGCATGTCTTTTGAAAGGTAGTGATTTTTCTTCAAGTACAAGCCCAAATATTTTATGCTTGAATTAAAAGGCTAAAGGGAGAAAGGTAATAGTTTATGGATAAAATTTTTGATGGCAAGAGAAATATGGTTAAAAAAACTAATTTTTGCATGTTGATAATCATCCCATTGGTTGAACAAAAGAGTTTTAGGATCCTACGCAAACATTTGGCTTCTTGAATAGTGTCATTCCCAAAGATGAGAATGTCATCCATGAAGATTATATTAGTGAGATAGGTGTTGGTATTAATATTGATGCCCATGATGTGACCAACTAATCATTATTATGAGATATTTCTACTGAGGGCTTCAACAATGATAAGAAGTGAAGAGAGGGGGTAGCCTTGAAGTAGTCCACGAGATGGAGAGAAAAAATGGGTGGTAGAGCTGTTGATGAGGATAACATATGAAATGAAGAGGAAACAATATTTGATAGCATTGATCGAATAAGGTACAAAACTAGACTGAGTAAGTATAAGCTAGATTTAGAGCCAATTTTCTTGGTCAAAAGCTTTCAATAGGTTAATTTTAAGGAGAAAGGCTTTACAGTATTTTGTTTTGATAGAGTGAAGGGCTTCTTGAGTAGTGATAATGGCATCATAGATGATCCAATTATTGATAAAAGCATACTATTCTATGGAAATATGCTCAGATAAGATAGGTTTAACATAGGCAACAATGATCTTGGATATGATCTTATAAATGCAGTTGCACAAGGAGATGGGCTGGTAGTGGTCAAAGCTAGAAAGATTATCATTCTTGGGGATATTTTATATGAAAGTGGATGAAAAAGGGGCATGTATTTTAACATCTCTTATATATTACCATCATCATTAGATCTTTTGCTATTAAATCCCAAAATCCAAGGTAGAATTTAATAGTCCATCCATCTAGGCTAAGGGCTTTACCAAGTTGAAATGTATGAAGAGTTTTATGTAGCTCCTCCATCATAATTAGGTGATTTTTTTTTTTTTTTTTTTTCACTCACCCATACATCAAAGAAAGTGTATACCACCATGATGTCTCTAATATTTTCCCAAGGTGGATTCATTTATATGTGTTTATAGTATGAAATAAAAACAATTGAGATAGTGTCAAAGTCTGTACATTCCATTACATTATTGTTTCTGATCTTCCATATGGTGTTCTTTATTCTAAAATCCATTGCTTGATGATGATTTCTTTTGTATTGTCATCCCCTTCTGAGATCCATGGAGCTCTAATCTTCATGTTCCATTTAGCTTCCTACCAAGCTGGGAGTCTAGCTTTATCATTTTCCAAGTTATTTAGGTCATGTAAAGTATTTGCCCTTTAACCATATTTAGACTAGTAGTAGGTCTCTTTCACTCACAAATTTTTTATTTTTCCCAACTCCTGGTTGTATCTTTATCTTTGATTATATTCCTTTGGAAGCAACCACAACAGGTTCACCATGTGTTGTAGATTATGTGGTCCATTTACCATTGACTAACTCTTTGAAATCCTCATATTCCAACCAATAGGGGTTGAGTTTTAAAGGAGAGTGAGGTTGCTTAGCTACCATTATTAGAGTTATCTAATTATGGTTGTGATCAAAATTAAAAACCTTCAAAGTGTTAGCCTTGTATGCATTGATAAGTATAATAAAATATTCATTGAGTAAAAACTGATCCAGTCACTTGGAGATGCCTTGTGAGCCATATCGATGGTTAGACCAAGTGGGTTCCATGAGTATAAGATCAACATAAACTAGGCCATGTAATTATATGAAATGTATAAAAAATATTCCAATGGATTGGATCAGGTTTGGTCGCCCCATACTTCATTACTGTGAGTATTAATGTTTAGGTCCCCTCCTAGAATAAGGAGGGGCATATGTAATATGCCTAAATTTTAAACATCAGACCAAAAGGTTTTCCTATTGTGTGATGGAACATAAACATTTAGGATGTCAACTTGTAAGTTTAGGTCATTAGAGAAAAAAGATCCCAAAATAAAAATTAGATTTGTAATGGATGTTCTCAAATCTATATTGGAATTCCATCCAAGCGTCACACCTCCAAAATTCTCATTAGAGCTAGTGGTTAGGAAAGACCAATTTGGTAATATTTTTAGTAGGAATATCTTAGCTTCCACTTCTGTGTACATAGTCTCTTGAATAAGCATTACATAGGGCTTGTGCTTGAAAACAATATTATTTAGGGACCATTGCTTTGAGGCCATATCTATAGCCCTCATATTGTGGGATATTATGATCATTTGGGCACACTATTGGAGGATGCTTTGAAAAGGGCCCTAAAAATTATGATTTATTTATCTAATAGTACTTCATGCTCAACATGTAATTATGCATGTGTTAGATGTGATCGATGACCCCTAGAAACTAGAGTAGTCATAACATTGGTTTCTTCCAGACCCCTCATCTATTATGGGTCTATAGAATATTGTATAAATTCTCTACTAAGTGATCTAGTCAGATACCTTCTAGTAGTGGAGGGGGTAGATTTGGAATTAGAACCTGTGGAGTAGTTTGGCCTTGTGGAGATAAATGGTGTTTCAAACTCTAAATCCTTATGCATGTGCTGTTGAAGAGGCACATTTCATTGAAAATTGGCAAGCTCTAGCTCTAAAGATTGAGAAAGTGTATGAATAGTAGGTTGGTAACTTAAACCTCTGTTGGAAGGAACCATGGTGATCAAGTAATCCTCTTGAGTATTTTTACCTCATGTAGTCATATCTTCCTCAATTATACCCTTTCTTGACATATCAATGGATGAATTTACTTTGATCACATTATCTCCACTCCTAAAGTTGGTCTTAGATGATCCTTTGTCCCTTGAGTGTGCTACTTTACTAATGGGAAAGGCCAAGTTTTATACTTCTTGATGAGTGTGCAGGAGGTATTAAGATGTCCAAAAGTGTGAAAAATAAAGCAGTTTGGCCTTAGGGAGACAAAAGGTGCTACCAACTCTATATCTAACTGCTTGTGTTGTAGTAGAGGCATATTACCTTACATATCAACAAGCTCTAGCTCTGGATATTTAGAAAGTGAATATATATTAGGATGGTGACTTAAGCCTACATAAGAAGAAACCATGATGACCAAATAGTCCTCTAGAGTAGTTTTGTCTACTGCAATCATCTTTTCCTCTATTAACCCATTTATTCACATATCAACATGTGCATTTTCTCTAATCACATTATCTTGCACTCCCAAAACTGGTCAAAGATAAGCCTCTGTACCTTGAGTGAAATTTTAATCTTATTGATGAGTGTGAAGGAGGTATTTAGATGTCCATGTGTAACAAAAAGAGCATCTAAATGGGACATTTTTTTAATCAATAATTTTTTAATTTCTAAATCCCTTATAATAGTCTTGATGACATCTAGTAGTCCCTATGAGATATTCATTTCTACGCAAATGATGGTGACTATTATATTCTATCAGTTAGTCATCTTTGTATCTATTTTGAGAAAGGTTCCAAGAGAGTTACAAATAAGTTTGAGGATCTGAGGCTCCCATAGTTCTATAGGTAAACATGTTAGTTTCACTATTAGAGCCAAATTATTGATTCATTTCATAATAGAATCAAACCCTGCATGCCATCTAGTAATTGAGAGAGAAACATTACCCCAAAACCAAGGGCCTTTCATTTGTATTTTTAGACAATCTACTGTTGAGTCAAAAATTATGGTGACAAATCCTCTTGATCCTATTTTCATAATAAGAGTATACCCTAAAATGGATGTTGAGGTGTTATGAACCCAATGGAGAAGATCTGCCTCTTTGTGGTTATGAGCATGAAAATGCCCTATGAGGACTTGCTTAGTGCATTGAATATCCCTATCTCTAAAGAGACCTAGGTCAATGACAATTTGAATGGGGGTCTTTGAAATTTTAATACATCTTTATTTTCTTCTACATTCTCTTCCCCAATTTATCTTCATTGGGAGCCTATATTATTATAACGAAGGGCATTGTGGTAGAGCCTCGCTATGATAGGTGTATTATCCAAAACACTGAGTCGGAAGCATACCTACTTTAGCGTGATGGTAATATATAGGGGTTTGAATATTTTGTTAAAGGAGAAAGCTAAAAGCTTTTTAAATCCATGTGAGGAGGGATTTAGGAGCTCGAAAAAGCCTGCATCCATGTCCTCAAACGCCCCAGCTGGTGTGTGTCCTCATACGTAGTCTATCTTTGACTTTCCCTCCATCATCGTGCTACATATTCCTCAATAAATAAATAAATATATTTAATATCCTATCTCTCATCCCTCAGTTGTACCCTGAGGATGGTCGATCATATTGCCGACTACCACTTTTTTTTATAAAAAGGGGGAGTGGGGGTGAGCCACGTTGGTCCAACCCTTTCCTTCACAATAAAATTTTATAAACAGATTTTATTATTATTATTATTATTATTATTATTATTATTTATTATTATTATTATTATTATTATTATTATTATTATTAAATTTATTTTTGGTTTGTTTTAAAACTAAAATAGTTAAGGCTGATTTATTTCGTACTTTTTTTAATATAAATTATTAGTATTAATAAAATATAACTTACATATGTATGAAATCATAATTTTACAAAATTTTTAGTTCACATATATTTTAAAACTTACAATAAATAGGCAAACATATATATATATATATATATAAAATACAAATTTATATTTATATATATTTATTTTAAGTTTCAAAATTTTAATCTTAAACAAATTATTATTATTAATTTTTTTAATCAATATTATTTTAACACACACATATATTCTTCAAGCTTAATTTATTGATTAGCCATAAGCAAAGTAACTATTCTACACATGACAACTTGAAAAGAGAGAGGGAAGGGGGGCATGAGAGAGAGAAAGCTTATCTATTTCAACCAAGCAACTTACAACTCAAATGATTTATATAGAAGAGATACATTTCTTTTCTTTTCTTAAAATAAGAATTACACAATCCATTTATCACAAGGAGATAAATGACATCTATATGCAAAATGATAGCTACAATTCCATGTTTTATTTTAAGAGTATAAATATATTTACTTGTTTGTTTTAAACAATATTATTATGCCATTCAACTAATCATTCAACAATATTTGCAAGAACTTATAAGGAAGAGATAACAAGGTAAATATGTTTCCAAACATCAACTTATTTTTAACAAGATGAACCTTTGTACATAGGTTAAAGATAAATCTAAAGAGGAGGGAAACAATACATAATTTTCAATATTTTAAACATAAGAAAATCATCTTTTGATGTTATACTAAATTTTATTATTATTTATCAAAGAGAGAGGAAAGGGAGAGAAAAGAGAGTTCAAGAATACAACTACTAATTCTAACTTCTCATTTTCATTATCTAATTAAGTAACTCTTTCATCTATACAATATGTGGTAAATACTACCTACGAATCTCCTTCATTTTCTATGCATGTAACAAGCTCCCAAAGCTCTATGAGTATGTCCTCCTTATTCTCACAATCTTTTCCCAAGAACCATCAATCTATGCTCTTCCTCTCACTCATAAAAGAATGAACAAACCAACTATAACCAAAATTTTAAAATAAAAAGAGAATCATATTATCCTCCCCAAAAACTCATTGAACAAAGGGAGTACCATCCCTTACATGGGTCCTTTCATGTCAAAAAGGACCCATATTTTTATTACACACTTTATACTTTCTTGCAAACAACATGTCTTACACAATATTAAATTCACTTACATGATGACATGGGATTATTACACATAATTAAATTTTATTACACAACATCCAAAATACTCAATCAAGTGGGTCATGCCTACCAACTAGGCTAGAACCCTAAAGGTTGTAGGTTTCCCAGAAAACCTATTGGATACGATTCATAGTCTTCTTTGGAGCCTATGACCCTTTTAGTAAAATATCGATCCGTTTTAGGAATTATAATTCTTATGATAAATATATGTAATTTAAAACTTAAATATTTTTATTAAATTATTAATAAATATTAATATATTAGAAATAAGGAGGAAACTAAAAATGTTGGGGGATCAATCCAACAATAGATTACAATTGTGAAAGCAATAAACGTGGAATTAAATCAGATTGACAAGTAATTAGAATGAGATAATAGCAAGAACAAGAGATACAAGAAAACACCTTGAAAACTTGTATTAACAAACTCTTTACAAAGGAATACAATTGAAGAAAGCTTCTTTCTTCCACACCTCTCCTAGATGTATATATCTCTCACTAGATCTCTATTCCTCAAGAGCTCTCTCTCTCAAGAACAATCAACTCCAACAAGCCTGGATTGATTCAATTCTGTACTGTTCTTCTCATACAATGAATTACAATAATTCACCCAACTACAATAATCTGCTACAAAGCTAAGAAGATCTAATTCTACATATAGAATTAGGAGACTTGAGCATGTACTTCCAACAAGCAGTTAAGCCACTTGAACAAGGGCTCTAAAAATAGTATTGCCAATAATAGAGACGCGAGCTTGAGACTACAACTCAAACTTATCATGCAAACACTCGCTTCTGTCCACGGAAATAGCTTTCTGGACACGCAGGTAATCGACGTCGGTTCCTGTTGCTTGTCTGTGACCGCCGTCGACTGACTCTCTGCCGACGTCGGCGCCTCTGTAACTGCCTGTGACTGACGTCGGTCGCTCTTGACTGACGCCGGTGTCTGTGTAGACCCGAACCTATTAAGTGTGCTCCTTGGTGAAGCTTTTAGCTCCACACCCTAACAAAAAATTCAAATATTTCTTCACCACCATAGTTATTGCACTTGGGGAATGCTTCAAATCATCATAGGAAATGTGAGTTCATCACATGTGGTATTACATAAAGCTTCAAGAGAGACTTATTGAGTTAGGTGAGTTTTAGGGCATTTAATAAGGTTTTTAATAAAATTTATAATATTGGGATTTTGAGGGAAAATCTTCCAAATCTGTTTAAGCCAGTGGTATGGTAGGTCATCAAGAGCCTAGAGCAAATAATTTTATATCTAGATTTTTAAGATTTTAGAGTAATTTTTTATTTTTATGGTTGTTCACAAAATAGAAACTATTAGAGCTGTAAGTGAAAATTTCAAAATCCATTTGCAAATTTTAAATTTATTATTGTAGTTTTCAAATTTTATAATTTTTTTGTTTGGCTCCTAAAATATTTAGCATAAATTTATCCATAACAACTCTAAATACATAAATTTGGCACAAGACATTTATTCCTAGCACCCTATTACCAATTTATCATATTTAGAAAACTTGTATATATTGACATGTTTCTTGGTCCTTTCCAGTCTTACTTAGCTCCCCATTTAGCTCTTGATCTTAAAAAACACAATTGAATACTCATAAAAAAATTATCCATTAGAATCCTTGGACTATACATCACCTGTTATCATGTTATACATGGAAAACAAATTGTCTTCTAGGTTACACTTATGCTCTATGAGAGTTTGTCTAGGGTAGGTACATATTTGTCCATTTAGCCTTGTGGGCCCTTCTACTCGTTACTATTGATTTCATGCCTTTAACCTCACCCTTTGTCATTTCTAAATTTGGATAACACACATAAATTATCCTTGATCATCCTATATGTATTGTCATGTTAAATCATTTAAATAATTATATAGAGGAGGAAAATATATGACACATGGTAATATAAATATATAAGGTTAAGTCTAGAGCCAAGAATCAAATATCATTCCTTGTGATTCAATTTGAAATACATTGAGTCTTATCTTTTGCAATTTTGATAGGGTTATTATTATTAGTCTCTCATCTTTCCCCTTGCACTAAAGGATGGTATTATCTTGCATGTAGTTACATTAAGATTTAAATTTTTAAGGATTTATAAAATGTAAACCCTAGGTTGTTAAAGGGTATGAGTACAATAAATTAGGTAAAAATATTTAATAAATACAACCATTGATTTTTATAAGAATTAATCTGATATGATATTTTCAAAAATAACAATGAATGATAAATAATTACTTAACTAGAAACTAATTGAGACATATGATCTAGAGGTTGAAAATTGCCATAGAAGCTGATCAGGGTGTTATAAATAAGATCCAAGTATTAGAATTCCCCCTAGATAGTAATGTAGTTCTTTGGATAGTAACACACTATGTTAGTGTATTTTGTTTCGTGCCAGTGTCCTTGTTTAGGGAATGATGTGAACTTCTTGGAATAACTATGTCTGAGACTTATCTGCCTATTCTTATGTGGATGAGACTTTATTAACTATTTGTGTACTATTTTTGACTAATTTGTGAGCAAACCTGAGACTTTCATGTTGTTAGGGTATTTGAGTGGCACAAGTATCAAAAGTGTGATGTTAGATAAGTAGGATGGACATCCTCAACACTACACTATGCTAATATTATCCTACATACCAATACCTCAAGAGGAGATCAAGCCCAATGTAGTTCTCCTGATATAAGTGCTAGTGCAAATGCAAGTGATGCTAGTAATGGTTTTAGCTTGAGTCATTTGAGTGAGGTTTGAGACTAGAAATTTGTGTATTCTAAGCTTAGGATGGTTGTAGATGACTATATGCATAAGTAGGTCAAAATAGGGATTAATGACATTGATTGTGTACCACTTGTTCCAAGCTTATTTGTGTGTATTTACATCTAATTTCCATATAGTAGGTAAAGGGATAAAATTCATG